>JADRCD010230010.1:0-77560 GCA_019843815.1 Montemys delectorum | reverse complement strand
TGTCTTTAATCCCAGCACTTGGGAAGCAGAGGCAGGCAGATTTCTCTAGTTTGAGGCCAGCCTGGTCTACAGAGTGAGTTCCAGGACAGCCAGGGCTACACAGAGAAACCCTATTTAGGAAAACCAAAAAAATTAATAAATAAAAATAAATTTAAAAAAAAATGGAAAGGAAAGAAAAGAAAAAAGAAGCTCAGCTCCCCAGGAGATTAAGGCCGGAGGACCATGAGTTTGAGGGTAGCGTGTGCTACATAAGGTTGTTGACTCAAAGAAGGAAAAAGGAAAGACAAGAAACCTGAACTTGGACATTGATCTCAGGCCTCACAAGTCTGTCTGTTTAGGGTGAAGGAAAGTCTGGCAGCTCCTGCTCAGGGAGGGTACCTGTGCACCTAAGAACCAGGTACACTGCCCGCACTGAGTCATTTGACTGCCTTGAGCCGGCTCTGAGATCCTAGTCTCTGATTGCCCAGGCCTGAGTCACTGCTTGCTTTGCTTGTTCTCTTGCTCTCGTATGCTCTCTCTCTCTCCTTTTTTTTCTGATCAAGGCTCCAAGTTTAATATTTAGCACTGAATATTATTAATATAATATTCAGTTTATATAGGGAGAGCCCACAGACCCATCCTTTGTTTCAGCTGGATTATGTTGCAAAGCAAGGTCAGCGGGCATTTTTCTTTCATTTGGAGTAGAACAAGTCAGTGCGCAGGATGGAATCCCTGCCCCCCCCCCCACACTCACACACCATGCCAGGCCAGCACTCTGCTATTGAGCTACAGCCCCAGCCCATTCTTACTGTTTTATTTTGAATGGCTATGAATTTACTCTATGGTCCCTGAGGTCAGTCCTCGTACCTCAGCCGCCCGCACAGCCGGGCGTCCACAGTAGCACCACTAGCCTGACTTTGGGTCAGTTCCCTACTAAATATATTACTGTCTTCTGATGGGCCAGGCTGGAAGTGGTCAAACCTCTGGGTGACTTCAGGGTGAGGCTAAGGAAGCTGCCACAGGTATAAATATGCTCATTACGCTGGGCTCCCCTGCAGTCCCAGCTACTCTGGAAGCTGAGGCTAGAGGGTCTGAATTTAAACGCAGCCTGGACTACATAAAAAAAGAGGGTAATGGAATGACGATGGTGGCCCACACCTTTAATCCCAGCAGAGGCAGGCGGAGCCTGAGGCCAGCCTGGTGTACAGAGTGAGTTCCAGGACAGGCAGGGCTACACAGAGAAACCCTGTCTCAAAAAAACCAAAGAGAGAAAGAGAGACTTAGGAGATATCTCAGTCCATAAAGTACTGGCAGCTCCCACACAAGCTCAGTGCTTGTAACTCTGGGGCTGGGAGGCAGAGGCAGGAGCCAAGCCCAGGTTCCCGTGAGAGACCCTGCCTTAAAAACCGAGATGGCACCAGTAGTCCTCTCACTTTCTTCCACATGTTTGCTGTGAAATACACACACACACACACACACACACACACACACACACACACACACATATACACACACAATGTGTAAAACACCAAAAACAAAAACCAACCAAACAAACAAAATCCCCCAGACCAGGTGGATGGCCCTAGAAAAATATCACACACACACACACACACACACACACACACACACACACACACACGCACGCACACACGCACACACGCACACACTTGTGCGCTCGCTCGAGATAAACTATTAGAACAGGACCCGATCTCTTGAGAGATATGGAAGTGTTTGCTCTTACAGGAAGCTTATCTCAGATAACTGTTGAGAAGCCAGCCAGCTGGGCCACCGTGAAATTTATATTTCTTGCTGAGGTCAAGTCACCGAAGTCTGAGAACCCAGGCCTCGCAGTCCTCTTTGGGAACAATGCAGCTTTGAGGGTCCTGAACAGCCCTTTGTTGAGGCCATCTTCTCTAGTTTCCCCTTCTCCCAGCTGCTCAGCGCCCTCCTTGGCAGCCAGGATGGCAGCTGAACCTCCCTCCTCTGCCAGGCTGGGCAGCCGCCTGCAGAGAGCCCACACTGTGGCCAGGAGGCTCTGGACCTGTCTCTTACACTCAGATCTTAGAGTCCCGGCCCCATAGGGTGCTGGTGTGGAACTTGACATAAATATTGATTAAACAGGCCCTTGCTGTTTGCCAGGCTCTGGACTAAGGGTCTCACCAAGCATCCTTGTACCTAATTATCACGGAATAGCCATGAGGTCTTTCTAGAAGTAAGCTGAACAGAAGAGGAAACTGAGGTACAGAGAGGTTGTGACTCGGAACGAACATACGGGAGGGGCACAGTCAGGCCCCCGAAGCTCAGTCTACTCTGTAGCTGTGGCAAGCTTTGAATTTGAGATTACCTTGCCTCAGTCTCGGGAGTTTTGTTATTGCAGTGTTACCCAGTCTCAGTGCCTATGATCTCCAGCCAGACTTGGGCCAGTAGCATCCTAAAGAAGCTGAGTGCATAGGCTGTACCAGGCTTTTTGTTGTTGTCATTTGTTTTTTGTTTTGTTTTGTTTCTGTGTAACAGACTTTACTGGTCTGAAATTCACTTTATAGACCCCTCTGGCGTCAAACTCACAGAGATCTGCCTACCTCTGTTTCCCAATTTCTGGGAATAAACACATGTATCACCATGCCTGGTTTAAACATTATTTTTGAGTGTTTGGGGGTGGGTGGGGAGACATGGACATTACTATAGGTGCATGCATGCTTCTGTGCCTGCCAGGGGACGACTTTGAGAAGTTATTTTTCTCTGTCCACCATGTAGTTTCCAGGAATCAGGCTCGGCAGGAAGGGCCTTTACCCTCTGAAGCCATCTCTCCAGCCCCTGTGGTAGACTGACCTTTGCTGGCATTTGTTATCCCTTAAACAGAGCACCCTAGGGGTGCCCAATTCATGGGATACCACACTGTGTCTGTCCATCAGCTGACAGACAGATGCTGGAGTGCTGTGTGGCTGGGCTCATGGCCAGCCAGCAGCTGGGGCAGCAACAGGGCTATTTCTTCCCAGCTCTGTGCCTGTGAATGGATTCAACCACATCATCCCCTAATAGTTCTTTTCTAAGAACTATTAAAAACCAAGAGCAAAGCCCTCATAAGAATGTGAACCATGAGCCGGGCAGTGGTGGCGCATGCCTTTAATCCCAGCAAAGGAGGCAGAGGCAGGCAGATTTCTGAGTTTGAGGCCAGCCTAGTCTACAGAGTGAGTTCCAGGACAGCCAGGGCTAAACAGAAAACCCTGTCTCCAAAAACAAAAACAAACAATACACACACACACACACACACACACACACACACACACACACACACCATGGATCTGAAGAAGCTTAATACAATTGAAGGGCTGGAGGTGGGGGGCTCGATCAGTAGAGTGCTTGCTTAGCATGCACAGGTCCCTGGATTCAGTCCTCTACACCACATATAGCAATGGGCATGGAGAGTCTCTGTGGCATCCTCTCCTCCCAACACTTGGAAGGTAGAGGCAGGTAGGTCAGTGTGAATTCTCATACTGAGACCCTGTCTCAAAGAAAGAAAAAAAAAGCTGTGCACGGTGGCCATGCTGAGCACTTAAAGATGGAAGCAGGATGATCAGAAGTTCAAGGTCATCTTTTGGCTGGCTGCACAGAGAATTTAACACTAGCCTGACATCCATGAGACCCTGTCTAAAAAAAAAAAAAAGTGTTATTTAGTGTAATTGACTCAAAGGAGCCGACTTCAGGCTTTTGTGTGAACAAAGCAGTATGGTGGAGGGATGTGTACATCCAGGAACACGTCATAGCCAGTCATCCGACACATGACACATGGGAGGCTGAGGAGGGAGGTACAGGATTCCAGGCTGGCCCAGGGTACATAGGGAGGCACTGCCTCAAAACCAGAGAAACCAGCAGGCATGCATCCATGCTGGTGCACACCAGTGGAGCCAGGAGGGTCAGAAGTTCAAGGTCATCTTTAACTACATAGAAGGCTCAAGGTCAGCCTTAGCTATATGAAACCTTGTTTCAAATTTTCTTTTTTTAAAAACATTATTTTTAATTTTGTGTGCGTGTGTGTGTGTGTGTGTGTGTGTGTGTAAGCATGCGTATAGATTTACAGATTCCCTCAAAGGCCAGAGGCATTGGTGCCATGGAACTGGAGTTAACAGGTGCCTGTGAGCTCTGCCCGACGACAGGGGTGCTGGAAATTGAACTCAGGACCTTTGGAAAAGGAGGAAGTGTTCCTGCCCACTGAGCCATCTATGTAGCCCTCATCTGTGTGTGTGTGTGTGTGTGTGTGTGTGTGTGTGTGTGTGTTTGAGACAAGGTTTCTCTGTGTCTCTTTGGCTGTCTTGAAACTCACTGGCCTCAAACCCACAGAAATTCGCCTGCTTCTGCCTCCCAAGTGCTGGGATTAAAGGTGTACACAACCACCTCCTGACCCAAAAGTAATTTTTAAAAATCATACAGCATTGTACCTAGAAGATAAGTTGTCAGAATTTGGTTTGGATTGATTGTCAAGATCCTAGAGAGGGAACTCAAGGCCTCAAACCAGCCGTCTCTGTGCTGCCGAGCTCTCCCCCAGCCCTCACCCATTGCTGTCTAGGCCATCTGCTGTCCCTTCTCCTGGGTGGCTGTGTCTCCTCACCTATAATGTGAGGTTGCCAATATTGTCCTCCCGGCCACCAGCAATACGTCTAGGAGGGAAACCTTAGCATGTGACATCAATTCTCTGCTCCAGGTCGCAAGGTCATCTGTTTGGTGGGAGCCGGGATCTCTACGTGTAAGTTCCCCTTCCTTCAAGCCACTCCTGGGAGTGGGGGCCTGGAAGGGTTCGTGCACACATGGGGCTAGACCCTCCGACTGAATGCGCGCCTTCCTAGCGGCAGGTATCCCTGACTTCCGCTCCCCATCCACGGGCCTCTATGCAAATTTGGAGAAGTACCACCTTCCTTACCCGGAGGCCATCTTTGAGATCAGCTACTTCAAGGTACACTGCTGAGATGAGGGGAGGCGGTCCCAACTCCCGTCCTCATCGTACCTGGGATGCATGGCCCTCTGGTTCTCTCTCCACAGAAACATCCGGAACCCTTCTTTGCCCTTGCCAAGGAGCTCTATCCCGGGCAGTTCAAGGTGAGCTCTTTTTCTGGGTATGAACTATCACATCTGGCCAGAACTTATATAATTCTTTTCTTTTTTCTTTAACAATACCTCTGTCTATCCATCCATCCATTCATCCATCCACCTGGGGGTATGTATGCACCTGCCTCAAAAACCAAATCAACAAATAAAAAGTACAATGAACAATTTTAAGAATTAAAAGGATGGAGGAGAGGGTTGCAGGCCTGGGTGGCCTGGCCTCCCTCCTGTCTCCTCATCTTTACCCTGTGGCTCTGGGCCTCAGTTTACCCAAATGTAAGAAAACTGCTGAGACTATGAGGGAGGGCTGAGGCCGAAGCCTGGCTGTGAGCCTGACTCTGCAGTTTACCAATTGGTAACACCAATAAGCCACCACCATGCCCTTGCCTGGGTCTCCTCATCTGTGTATGGGAGAAGGGATGCTCGCCCTCACTGGGCTACTGAGATGGGGCCATGGGGCAGAATGGGGCAGAATAGGCCCACGGCATGGCCTGGGACATTCCCATCAGCACTGTTACTCTTCTCTCAGCCAACCATCTGCCACTACTTCATCCGCCTGCTGAAGGAGAAGGGGCTGCTGCTGCGCTGCTACACGCAGGTAGGCCGGACCATGGGGAGCCAAGGCCTATGGGCAGTAGGCTGGGTGGGCCTTAGAAAGCTTGGTCGGAGCTGGGGTAACACAGGCAGGCACAGGACCGGGGCTCAGATAATTGTAGTGAATGACTTACAGTGAATGGACCACTTCCCTGTTGGCCTCAGTTTCCCCTTCATAAAATAGGGGACAGAAACAGGATAGATTGGTACTCACGGGAGTGAGAAGGAAGACCAGAACTTCAAGGCTGGATGATAGTGGCATATCCCTTTAATTCCAGTAGTCAGAAGGCAGGCACACACAGATATCTGTGAGTTTGAGGCCAGCTTGGTCTACATAGCCAGTTCTAGAAGAGCCAGGGGTACACAGAGAAACCCTGTCTTGAAAGACAAACAAAACAACAACAACCAAGGTTATCCTTGGCTACAAATTGAGTTTAAGGCCAGCCTTCAGAATGTGAGACTGTATCTCTAAGTTAATCGGTTAGTCAATTAATTAAAATATAAACTAACAAATATAAGAACTTTTAAATATAAAGAAGTCACAACAGGGGGCTGGTGAGATGGCTCAGTGGGTAAGAGCACTGACTGCTCTTCCAGAGGTCTGTATTCAATTCCCAGCAACCACATGGTGGCTCACGACCATCCCTAATGAGATCTGACGCCCTCTTCTGGAGTGTCTAAAGACAGCTACAGTATACTTACATGTAATAATAAATAAATCTTTAAAAAAAAAAAGTTAGAACAGCTTCAGGCCCTCTCAGGTCTGATGTGAGGTGACAGGTCACAGGACATCCCACACGTACTACAAAAGGCCTCTGTGGGGATACCATCCATACCACAGCCACTCGAGTCAGCAAGCTGACACTGTCGCATAAAGAAGGTGGGCTTCTTACGCGTCCACTTGTGAGCTTGCCTGGATACAGTGGCTAATGGGACACTGGCCACAGTGAGGTTCAGCCGCATGTTCAGGCTGCTGCCTTCCAGATTAGCAACTGGGAAGAAAACGTTTGCGTCTCTATGTGTTTAATGGATGTGTTGAAGTTCAGACTACTCTGTGTATACATGTGTATTCATGTGTGGTAAAAAATTATGTCTCAGAACACACGTGTAATCCCAGTACTTGGGAGGCTGAGAAAGGAGCTGATCATGAGTTCAAGGCCAACCTGGGCTACACAGTGAAATTTAAGGTCAGACTGACTCCAAATCCAATCCCCTGCGCACCCCCACCCCACAAAAAAAAAGTTAAAAAGGAAAAAGAGAACTCCAAATTGTATAGAAGAGCTAATGCTTGAATATAAATAGGTTTTTTCAGGCAACCTGATAAAGCTCTTGCAATGTCAGAAATGGCCAGCAGGGGGAGGATAAGTTCAAACTTTTGGGGCCAGATGGCTGGAGGCCCTAGTTGGGGAAGAGACAGCTTAGTCCTTCCAGGCATTGCCCAAGCTCAGGACACTCCTAACTCAGAGTCAGCCTCGTTCACAGAAAGAGGCTCAGGCCTGATACTAGCATCTCCCTTGAGGCCCCGTTCATCCTGCTTGTGGTTGCTTGTCCCTCTGGCACCCTTGTTTGCTAGCCTCTATGACAGCAGATGTCCACCCAAGTACCTGGCCCTACCAGTGAGCAGAGCAGACACCCCTGCCCTCCTCGTGCTGATCTTCTCATATGTGTGACAAGAACAAGAGGGATGATGAGTCATAGACCTAGAATGTCAGATGGTGCCAAGTCTCTGAGCGCTTCCACAAGAGGCAAATCAGGGGGTTGCATGAGTGGGATGATGGCAGGCAGGGAAGCCTGGCCAAGGTGACATTAAAACAAAAACCTGGGAGCTAGGAGGGAAGGAACCTTCAGGCAGAGGCTCACTATGGCCAGATGGGGACAGGAAGGGAGCTACAGAAAGCAGGCAGGATGCTGGTATACTGGTCCAGCTAAAGTGGACGGAAGATGGACCTTCAGTGAGGGCCACTGATGCAGAAAAACATGGTTAGGCATTTCCTGGGTGGTGGCTGTTTCTCAGCTGAGCACCTCCTGTGCTTTCCTGAGACTGTGAGAAGGGCAGATGGCGAGAGATACTGTTCTACCTTGAGACTCTGGGAGATAGCTACATGGGGGGGGGCAGAGGGCAGCTGGACGTGGGGCCTGGGCTGAGCAGAAAGGCAGTGGCTAGAGAAGCAGCAGACAGGGTGAGAAATTGAGGCCTCAGACAGAGCCACCTGTGAGAAAGAGCTGCCAACACAAGCATGCTCAGTGTGAAGTGTGCAGATATCTACCAACTATCTGCAGTATTTTTTTAACTTTAGTATAGCTGGTGTGTGTGTGTGTGTTTCCAAGTATACACAGACATGTGCAGGCATGCCACATCAAAAGTTTGAAAGTCAAAAAAAAAAAAAAAAGCTAGGCATGATAGTACACGCCTTTAAACCTAGCATACAGGAGGCAGAGGCAGGCAGATCTCTGAGTTCGGGACCAGCCTGGAGTCAGAGGACAACTTGTAGGAGTCTGTTCTTTCCTTCCATCATGTGAGTCTCAGGGATAGAACTCAGGTCATCAGGCTTGGTGACAAGCACCTTTATCCGAGCCCTCTCACTGGCTCCACACTTAAACTTTAAAAGGAGATTTATTTTTATTTCATGTTTATGGGTGATCTGCCTGCACGTATGTCCATGATCTCTGTGTATGCAATGCCCACAGTGGCTAAGAGACAGCGCTAACAGATGTGTGCTGGCATGCGGGTGCTGGGAACCAAACTGGCAACCAAACACTCTTAACTGCTGGGCCATCCCTCCAGCCCCACACATACATTCTTATAAAATATCTAAAGGTGGAAAAAAGTGTTCCACTTGCCGCCTTTGTGGTCAGTTTTTCTCCTTCTTGGAGAAAATCAGTCACCGTGTGAATCACTGACCCACTTTCTGGACCACGGTGACCCCGCCTCTGAGTTGTGCCGACAGCGGCTTTGAAGCTGTGCTGTGCTGTTTTTAGCTCTGCACAGGAACCCATTCTCACATTCAGTCATTGTGATCACTCAAGCCACTGTGGCTCCCACAGGAGAATGGCTCCAGACCCTTCAAGTTACATCTATGAAATTCACCCTCCAGAAAGTTCTCTGCATGCCCCTCACCCAGCCTCTTGTCGGGGGTTCCCTTCATACTCACACCACAGAGAAGCACCATGCTTTTTAAAAGCCAAAGATTAATTAGTCTTCTCTTTTTTTCCTTTTATTTTGGGTGTGTGTCTGTCGTGTTAGTCATAGAGGCCGCAGGGCTTCGGGCATGCTGGGGAGGTGCTCTCTACCACTGAGCCACACCCCCAGCCCAGGCGAGACCTGAGCTTGTGATCTCCTGCCTCACCTTGCTGTAGCTGAGATTACAGGCTTGCTCTGCTAGCCCAACTCCACTGTGCAGACCTTGGGTGGAGGCAGCGGTCGGCCACATCCTCATGTGAGAAAACTGCAAACTCACATCACTGATGTGCAGTAGGGTAGATGTCAGAGGCATGCTCAACTCAGGGTAGATTCAACTCACAGTGGGCTCATCAGGACAGAGTCCCATCGAAACGGAAGGAGCATCTCTGGGCAGACAACCCGACCTGAGATTTCAGGCATCTCCTTCCACCCCAAGCTACGTTTCCCATGGCTACAGAGCCTGCCTGAGATAGTTCTGTGAGCCCTTAGTTGGCTGTTTGCCTGTGTGCTGCTTACTCCCCAGTGAAGTAAGACTGTGTAGACTGAGCACACAGTCTACAAAGCAGATTGCAGGGTCTGTGAGTGCAGGCTGTGGCAGAGCTCCCCTGTAATCCTGGCGCTCTGGAGATAGGTTCTCAAGTTTGAGACAGTCTCAGAAAACCATATTCCCCCACACACACACAAAGAAACAAACAGTCATTCTCTTGGTTTATTTATTTATTTACTTATTTATTTATATTATATTTATTTAGTGTATATGTAGAGTTCAATGGACAACTGAAAGAAGGTGTTTGCTTCTACCATGTGGTTTCCAGGGCCCAAAGCCAGGTTGCTATGTTAGTGGCAAGGGCCATTGCCTGCTGAGCCATCTTGTCAGCCCTTACTGTGGCTTTTCAAGACAGGTGGCAGTCTTGTCCCAGCTTGCTTGAATCTCACTGTGTTCCTCAGGCTAGCGTCACATTTATAGCAGTCTAGAATTATAGGCATGGCCCACCATGCGTGGCTTCATTTATTTACAGCTTATTTTACTTTTTGGAGGCAGGTCTTCCCAGGTAGCTCTGGCTGGCCTGACACTAGTCATGTAGCCTCAGCTAACTTTAAACTTAAAGCAGTCCCCCTGCCTCAGCCTACAATTGCAGCGTTTACAGGCAGCCACCACCACTGCTGACCTGATTCACTTTATGTTAATGCTTGGCCAGAGCTGTCACATATAAGCTGCTCAGGTGGGGTTCCCCACAAGGATGTCACATCCGAGTGGGACACTGAAAATTTATCTCAATAAATGTGTGGCAAATGGAGGGAATATGTGTGACTCTCTAACAAAAGGACTTCTCTGAAAAATAGAGGCAGTGACCCAAGTTTACAGAAGAATGTCCCACAGGCCTCCTTTAGCAGCCTTCGGTGCCCACTGGGAAAGTGGGCACTTCCCATACATTCTCACCTTCCCTCCTTCAGCCCCTGCAATGCCACTTCTCAGAGCCACCAGGGCTGGCTATCTTCCTGACCTCCCTTCCCTCTCCAGAACATAGATACGCTGGAACGAGTGGCGGGGCTGGAGCCCCAGGACCTGGTGGAGGCCCATGGCACCTTCTACACATCACACTGCGTCAACACCTCCTGTGGAAAAGAGTACACGATGAGCTGGATGAAAGGTGAGGCTAGACTTCAGGGTGGGTGGGCTGGTGAGCCTGAGCTCCCACTGCTTGCCTGCCATAGCCAGGCTGCAAGGGCTGGGCCCCAGCGTAGTCTGCTTCCTTCTTTGGCTCTTGCTACTCAGTGAATTGGATGGTTTCTTTTGAGGCTAGGCTTCCCTATGTAGCCCAGACTGGCCTGCAGCTTGCACTTCTGCCTCAGTCTCACTATAACTGAGATTGCAGGCGCACACTATAGTACTCAGCTGTCTTGCTTTTTCTGGTAGCTGTAGAAGCTCAAGGATTCAAGGTGGCGGCAAGTCTTCGCTCCCACGCCACCCCTCTGCTGGGCTGTCATCCATATGAACCACAGAGCACAACCACGTGGGCTCAGTGTAGACTCCTGTCCTCAATGGTCACGCAGCCTCTGTGTCTCCAGGGGTTTACTATCTTACATGAAAGTTCTTGCATCAGGGCAAACCCAGCTACGCTCTGAGGGAGGCATTGCACAGCAGAACCTTCTGAAACGAGGAAGCTTGTGTCTACATCCAACATGGCTCCACTTGCTCCATGTGTCTACTGAGCACTCGAGTGGACATGCTGAGCCAAAGGGTCTATTCTCTGCTTCCACCATATGGGTCCCAGGAACTGGACTCCAGCTGTCGGGCTTGAAGATTGTGGGCTTCTTACCATTTGAACCACCTTGCTGGCCCAGAACAGTTTAATTTTTCTTTTCTTTCTTTCTTTCTTTTTTTTTTTTTTTTTTTTAAAGATAGGGTCTCTAGCCAGGCAATAGTGGCGCACGCCTTTAATCCCAGCACTTGGGAGGCAGAGGCAGGCAGATTTCTGAGTTTGAGGCCAGCCTGGTCTACAGAGTGAGTTCCAGGACAGCCAGGGCTACACAGAGAAACCCTGTCTCAAAAAAAAAAAAAAAAAAAAAAAAAAAAAAAAAAAAAAAAAAAAAAAAGGTAGGGTCTCTAATTTCATTAACTTTTTGTTGATTTAAACTGTAGAAGTCACGCAAGGAGCCATGGTGTATGCCTGTTAGCCTATTGCTTGGGAGATAGAGGCAGGAGGATCAGGAGTTCAGGGCTACCCTTGGCTACATACCAAATTCCAAGCTAGGCTGGGCTACATGATGAAAATAAAAATAGGGACTGGTGAGATGGCTCAGCGGTTAAGAGCACCTACTGCTCTTCCAAAGGTCCTGAGTTCAAATCCCAGCAACCACATGGTGGCTCACAGCCATCCCTATGATGCCCTCTTCTGGAGTGTCTGAGGACAGCTACAGTGTTCTTACATATAATAAATAAATAAATCTTAAAAAAAAAAAAAAAGAAAAGAAAAATAAAAAGTAATAAATTTTATATAAGTATCTCAGACTTCCACATTGGACAGTGCAGGAGGAGCTTGTGGAGAGGGAAGCTGGATGCCATGCTGGGTAAGATGAGTGCTGGAAGCACGCATGACAAGGCTCATGGGTGTCACTGCTGTCACTGTCCCCACTCATGTGAGGACACAGTAACCAAGAGAGACAGCCAGTCCCCATGCCTGAGTGGCAGCACCAGCCTGTTTCTGGCAGCCATTGTGCTGAGCCTGAAGCTGCGGTATCACTGTGGGAATCCATTTCTATATTCTTTATGCTGACTTCACAAAGCCTCTGGTGTCCCCTTGAGATCAGAACAGCTGTGGTCTTTGTAGCAGGACCCTGGAAGGTGGCTTTTCTGACAGAATGCCAGCCAGCTGCCCCCAGACTGAGGGCTCCTGAGCAGCCCAAGTGTGCACAGCTGGGGGTGACGGACAATGGACATCACCCCCTTTATGTCCCTGTGGAATCACATCTACCACCCACAGAATAGCATGTTTGTGCAGAAATACCCTCAGCAGTGGCCATTAAAGCTTTGCCCTGTGAGTGAATGGATGAGTGGCTGACAGAGTGAGCTCCAGTCCTGTGGGCTGCAAGTGACAGATGTGCTTTCAGACTCTCTGATCCATAAGTAAGGAGGAGTATTGATTTTCATAAGGGTAGTCTGTCCCATTAGGAGTCTGTCACAGAATTCAAGGGTAGGAAATAGATGGGCTTGAGGTTTGATCCAACCCAAGACTCTCCATAGCCTCTCCTGACCTCGAGGCAGATAGGACTGTCCCAGAACCCATTGGAAGGACTTGACTCCCATTCCCCAGATGGGGATCTGGTGGAGTCCAGAGGCCTGTCTGGGGCAAATGGGTTTGCCTCTGTATATACCCTCTCATTCACTAGGTGTAGGCCGTAGTGCTGCCAGCCACCCCTGGATGCCTGGAGGTGAAGGGGATGGCTCTTTAAGAAGGGAGCTCTTCTCTGAGAAGCAGGAAGAGTGCCCAGCAAATGCCCACGTAATCAGCTGGGCTGCCTTTTTTTTTTTTTTTTAGTTTTATTTATTTTTTTTTGGTGCTAGGGATCAGACTAGGCGATTTGGGTGTGCAAGGTCAGATGCTCTACCACTGGGCCACAGCCACAGCCCCCCACATGGCCGACTCTAGGCAGGCATCCACTGCTGAGTCATGCCCAAGCCCACATGGTTCCACCACTGAGCTACCCTCAGCTCTTGGGGTTTGTTGTTAAGTATTAATACTGATGTGTGTGTTTGTGTGCTTATGTGGGTGTGGGTGTGCACATGGCATAGCATGCCTGTGGATGTCAGGAGACGATTTACTGAAGCTCTCCTTTTAGCATGTGGGTTCTGGGGACAGAACTCAGGTCACCAGGCTTGGCAGCAGACCCCTTTGCACACTGAAGCCACTTCACTGCCTGAGCTCTTGTTTATGTTTTTGGGTTTTTTTGTTTTTTTTGGTTTTTTTTGAGACAGGGTTTCTCTGTGTAGCCCTGGCTGTCCTGGAACTCACTCTGTAGACCAGGCTGGCCTCAAACTCAGAGATCCACCTGCCTCTGTCTCCCAAGTGCTAGGATTAAAGATGTGCACCACCACCGCCCCACCGAGCTCTTGGTTTTTTGAGATGTGGTCTTGTTGTGTAGCCAAGGCTAGCCACGAACTCACAATTCTCCTGTTTAACTCCTCCCCAAGCAGGCTCAGGCTCGTGGCATGCACCACCGCCACCTGCCTGGGATGAATTTATGTTGACAGTAGGGAGGGCAGCAGAGGGCTTCTCCACCATCTCTAGCAGCCCTTGGGGGACCTCACAACTCACCCCCTCTCTCTCCCTCTTTCCCATCCAGAGAAGATCTTCTCAGAAGCAACTCCCAAGTGTGAGAAATGCCAGAGTGTAGTAAAGCCTGGTGAGCCTCGGGGCTGGGGGCGTGGGACTGGAGCTGGGACCCTAAATCTGGCCATTCTGCTACCTGGCCCACCCCCTACTGTTCGGCAGAGAGTGGGTATCTGTCTGCCCTGCCCCCCAGGCCTCAGTTGGGCCCCAACTCCTGACTGTTCTAGCTCTGTCTCCCATATCTCCTCTCCTCTGTCCCTTTGTTCCTTTGTCTGCTTCTACCTCAGATATTGTGTTTTTCGGTGAGAACCTTCCATCGCGCTTCTTCTCCTGCATGCAGTCAGTAAGTGCCCACTCTGGGCTTGGCCCATATGAGGGGGACAAAGCCAGGGCAGTGGGGTCCAAGTCCTTACTGGCTACTCCCCGCAGGACTTCTCGAAGGTGGACCTCCTCATCATCATGGGCACCTCCCTGCAGGTGCAGCCCTTCGCCTCTCTCATCAGCAAGTAGGTTGAGGAAGATGGGACTGGGGGTCAGCTCTGGACAGGGCACTAGGGCAGATGCTGAATCTCAGCTCCCCCTTCCCAGGGCACCACTAGCCACCCCACGGCTGCTCATTAACAAGGAGAAGACCGGCCAGGTAAGTCTGCCTCAGCTTCCCTCTCCCTCTCCCTCTCCCTCTCCTTCCTCTTACTTTACCCCCTTCCTCATTTTGCGGCTTTCGAGAGGGACAGGGCAGGTCTCTGTGTCCTACCTGGAGGACCAGTACCTTAGACTTGCCAGCTCAGGCAGGAGAACATGGGAGTTGTGCTGTGCACTGGGCCAACCTGGCACTTTGGGCCTCTGTGCTGTTCTGGATCCCACTGAGCAAGTAACAGCACTGTGCCTTGAACCTGCTGAAACCAGATGTGCTTCCCAGGACCCAGGAGGCCGCCCAGGCATTACCATTCTAGTCCCCTCTCACATGTCAAAATCTGGGGACTCTCATATGAAGTGGCAGAGTGTTTATATACAGCAATCTCCTGAAGATGCTAAGCTGTGTCTACGTGGCGTGGTGCGATACAGTGTGAATTCAGGAGATAGGCTCCCATGTAACCCTGTCCTCTCAAACACACCATGTAACTGAAGATGACCTTGAACTCCTAATCTTCCTGCCTCTGCCTTCCAAGTTCTGTCAAGACATAGCTGTGCTATTTGTTTTGCAGTAGGATAAGTTAGTTGTTTGTCATGCGCACATTAGGTCCTGAGTTTGACTGCCTGCACCCACATAAAAATCCAAGCACAGTGTTTGCAGTCCCACACTGGAGAGGCAAAGATTAGTAGGTCCCTAGGGCTCACTGCATAGCCAGTCTCACATAAATAACCCTGAATTCCAGGCCATTGAGAAATGTCTCAGAAAGACTGTGTTTGGGCTGAGGATGTAACTCAGTGGCAGTGTTTGCCTGGCATATACGAGGCTCTGAGTTCAATCCTAGGCACTGCCAAGAGAGATTATTTTTGGACTAAAGAGATGGCTTAGGGGTTAAGAGCACTTTCTGTTCTTCCAGCACTTTCTGTTCTCAGCACCCATGTCAGGTGGCTCACAACTGCCTTCAACCCCAGCTCCTGGTGATCTGATGCCCTCTTCTGACCTCTTTGAGCACCCACACATAAAGGACATACACACAGTTAGATAAAAATAAGCCAAGTGGTGGTGGTGCACACTTGATCCCAGCACTTGGTAGGCAGAGGCGGGTGAATCTCTGAGTTCAAGGCCAGTCTGGTCCCCTCAGTGAATTCTATATTAGCCAGGACTACATACATGTGTTTTGAGACACTATCTGATCAATCAATCAATCAATCGGTAAAAAATTTGATAACTCCTAAGAAGCAGTACACATGGTTGGCCTTTTAGTTGACCTGACCTCCAGGTCCACATATGCACACACATAGACACATACCCCACGACCACAGACAAACACACACACACACACACACACACACACACACACACACATTAATTAGTAAATAGAAAACTAAGGCTAGGTATGGTGGGGCACATCTTTAATCCCAGCACTGAGAGGCAGAAGAAAGATGGATCTTTGTGAGTTCGAGGCCAGCCTGGTCTACAGAGGGAGCTCCAGGACAGCCAGGGCCACACAGAGAGACCCTGTCTTGGAAATAAGCATAAGGCAGGTGTGGTGGCTCAGGGCTGTGGCTTTAGCTGTCCTCTCCCCACAGACAGATCCCTTCCTGGGCATGATGATGGGCTTAGGAGGTGGCATGGATTTTGACTCCAAGAAGGCTTACAGGTGAGGCAGGGCCTGGGTGAGCAGCTTGGGAAGAGCAGGCTGGAGCGGGAGAGGAGACAGAAGGCTGGCCAGGTCTCAGCCTGTTCTCTCCTGCTCACCCTGCAGGGATGTGGCCTGGCTGGGTGACTGTGACCAAGGCTGCCTGGCTCTTGCTGACCTCCTCGGGTGGAAGGTGAGGAGCTGGGCCACCTCAGCCCACCCTGAGCCCAGTCCCACAGGGATGCACAGTGACCTCTGACTTCCGTCAACTTTGCCCCCTACAGAAGGAGCTGGAAGACCTTGTCCGGAGGGAGCATGCCAACATAGATGCCCAGTCGGGGTCACAGGCCCCCAACCCCAGCACTACCATCTCCCCTAGAAAGTCTCCGCCTCCTGCCAAGGAGGCACCCAGGACCAAAGAGAAAGAGGAACACCAGTAACCACTACCTCCTACTCAGGACAGCGGAGCCCCAACCAGCACTGGTCCCCCTAACATGTAGCTTGTGTGAGCTCATAGACCCTTCATTCTCTTAACCACTTTCTTGAAACCAGGGTCCCCAACTCAGTCCCAGAAAAGTCTAATATACCTAAGGGCTGAGGCCTGTGCAGAGGCCTGTGCAGTACCTAACCATAGCCCACGGCCTCTAACCACCCAGGGCAAGAAGCGGCCTCCCTAACTTCTAATTATTCTCAGAGAGCAGGTTACCCCAAAACTCCTAACAGTGCCAGAATAAGGCATTTCTCTATTGTTTTCAGGGGAGGGCCTATGGCTAAATCAAATTAACCTACCCCACATAGGGGCTGGACTCCAAATATAACTTCACCCAAGGGTATGGGGCCTTGTGGGATCTCTGATCCTGAAGGCCTGCCAACTCTCTGCCTCCAACGAAGTGGGTACTGGGCTCTCTTACCTGGGGACCCACTTACCAGCTGTTGGTGGATGAGCAAGAGACCTTGCTTATTAGAAACAAATTAAAAAACAAAACAAAGCAACTAACTATGAGCTGTGTGGCCTCTGCTTCATTTAGTGGGTACTTGAGGCAGCTGGAGGAGGGAGAGGGCCGGGCCATAAAGGCTCCAGACCATCTATGACTCCAGGATCTTAGCAGTAATGGCAACTGGGGCCAAGAGATGACCCTGTGGATGGCAGCCTGGTGACCTTTCACCATAGCTCTCAGCCTGCCAGAGGCCCACTCCTCCAAAGTGGATCCCTTAATACTGACCCCCCCCCCCCCCCGGAAAGAGAGAGGAAGGTGATTTCAGATGCCCCAGCCCCGCCTCTTCCCCTGCCTCCCTGGCTTCCTCTCTAGAGAACACTTTCACTTCCTGCTGCTCTGGCTCCCCTCGGAACAGGTAGGGCCCCCAGGGACCAAACATCTGGTCCCATTTGCACCCACAGCTGCCTCCATCCAACCCTGCCCAGCACTACCCATGTCCAGATCTCCTCCCAAGGGTTCTGGAGGGGAGGGGCACTGCCTCCCTTCTTCCCTGCTTTTCCCTGAAGTGTGCTCCCCACCCTAACACCTTTAAGTTGCCAGCCGGCAGCTCAGTAATTTATGTAGCTGATAATTATCTGGCTTGCATACAATACCCTAAGAGAAATGGAACCTTCAGAATAGGGCTAGCCTGCTTATCAGCCCTTTTCCCAAGCTAGCCAGTCACCTGCTGCTGGGCCGGTAAATCAGGCAGAAAAATGGGGGTGAGATGGGGGAGGACGGAGAGATGATGGAAAAACAGCTGGATGGTCTCTCCAGTCCCACATGCCTTCCTCCGGAGAGTGCTGTGGGGAAAATACTGGAAAGGGTTCAGGTGGAATTGATAATCCCCTCTTGGTGAACACGTGGGGCGTAGTGTGGGCATAGTGGCACATACTGTGATGCCAGACGCGGAAAGTGGAGGCAGGATGAAGAGTAAGGATCTAGCCTCTGCTACAGTACACAGCAAGTATGAGACAAGCCTGGGCTGCGTGAGGCCCTGTCTCAGAAAGAAAAGTTAATGTTTGACAGATAAACACAAGCAGGGTGGTGGTGGTGCACGTCTTTAATCCCAGCACTCGGAAGAAAGAAGCAGGCGGATCTCTGTCAGTTCCAGGCCAGCCTGGTCTATATAAAGAGTTCCAGGATAGCCAGATTGACACAGTGAGACCCTGTTTCCAAAAAAAAAAAAAGAACAATTTTTTAATCAAATATGGGAGAGGGTATGTTAGGGTTCTTCTGAAATCTGGGAAGGGAAGAAGTGGGGTCATGTTGTATCTGGGCAAAAACTTTGCCAGAACTTACCCCCTTGTGCTCTGTAAATTCCCTTTGGGAATGCTCTCCCGCCCCCCCCAAGATACATGAGGCTTTCTCCTGGGGTCTTCAGAGTTGTCTACCACTTAGCAGCTAAAGACCGTCACAGCCACCCCAGCACAGCATGGCGGGGCTGCCTATTATCTCAACGCCCGAGAGCTTGAAGCAGGAGGATTGCCATGAGTTTGGGGCCAGTCTCGACTACGGAGCAGTCCAAGCTAGTCTGAGCTGTCTCAAAAGAACAAAACAAAACAAAACAAAACCAAAAAACCAGTCCTTGGCATAGCTGGGGGCCTCTGAAGTCCATTCTGATCAGGCAAGATCTCTGAGTCACATGTAATAGAATTAAACTATTAGCTCTTGCCCTAGCTGAGCAGCCTTGAGTCTTCCTCCATGCCAGAGGCCAGAGCATGGCTCACTGGTGCCTGGCAGCATGAGGCTAGCCCAGCCGGACATGGTGTCTGAAGCCCCTACTGAAGTGGACAGGTGAGGCTGTACAATTGGCTCTGGATCAAAATCCCCCTACCCAATTCCCTCTCTCCAGCTCCATCTTTGACCTTTTGTTCCTGGGCTATCCCTGCCCCTTGGAACCCTGCCTCTCCCACCTCAGTGGCCAGCTTCCACTATGACCCTTGACCTCCTGGAACCTGTACATCCCAGGCTGGTTTGGCCACTAGCAGATGGAGCAGACAAGAGCCCACTAGGGGTCCTCAGCACGACAGAGCCACTGCTTCGACTGCAGAGGACACAGAGAGTGTGGCAGGTCCCAGAGCTGGATGTTCAGCATGCCAAGGCCTTTCTGGAGCTGTGGCCACTGGGGGTGAGTACTCAAAGCTGGGCATCACTTCTGACCTTCCCTATGTCAACTTGGATCAGGTAGGAGACCAACACAACACAAACTGGGCTAACCCAAAAACTTAGGAATTTGTTTTAGGAAAGGCTTTATATACCCCAGGCTGGTCCCCAACTCACTGTGTGACAGAGGCTGACCTCAAATTTCAGATCCTCTTACCTTTACATCCCCTGAGTAGAAAGATTACAGGTTGTGTGTGTGTGTGTGTGTGTGTGTGTGTGTGTGTGTATGTGTGTGTGTGTGTGTGTGTGAGAGAGAGAGAGAGAGAGAGAGAGAGATAGAGAGAGAGAGAGAGAGAGAGAACACCAGAACACCTAGCATGTGCATTACTAGGGATGGTTGAACCCAGTGTTCCATGCATTCAAGGCAGGCACTCTCCCAGCTGAGCTAAATCTCTGGGCCTGTTCTGTAGGGACATCAACAAATGTATTTGTCTTTCCAACAGCAAGGCACTTGGCAGCCAGCAGAGTTTAGCAGCCCAGTGACATCAGAGCTGGCTGTTCTCTGAGCTTTCCTCATTTCTCCTGGGGTGTAGCCCTGGTCTATGACATGTGTATCCCAGGCAAGAAGAAAGGAGGTGCCATGAGTCTTTGTGCCTTTGACCTGAGGAAGAACACCTGGCAAGGACCGGAGAGCCAAGCTTTAAAAGCTCACTTTGGGGGAGAGGGGGAACTGGAGAGATGGCTCAGTGGTTAAGAGCAATGTCCACTCTTCCAGAAGTCCTGAGTTCAATTCCCAGCAACCACATGGTGGCTCACAACCATCTGTAATGGGATCTGATGCCCTCTTCTGGTGTGGAGGTGTACATGCAGATAGAGCATGCATAAAATAAATAAATAAATAAATAAATAAATCTTAAAAAACAAATAAGACATGTGCCTTTAATCCAGGCAGATTTCTGAGTTCAAGACCAGCCTGGTCTACAGAATGAGTTCCAGGACAGCCAGGGCTACCCAGAGAAACCCTGTCTTGAAAAAAATTAAACAAATAAAGCTCACTTGGGAGTTACATAGTACAGCCAAGCCAGAACTGAGTACCTTTACCTGAGCCAATATCAGGCTATTCTTGAACCCATCATCCTCCTGCCTCAGCTTCCAGAGTGCTGGAATCACAGCTGTGTGTCACCAAGCCCAGATGTTAATCATTATTTCCCGTACCTCAGCATACTAATGCCTTGAACAAGACGTTGCTCAGGGGTATGCCTGGTGGCACACAAGGAGTCAGAGGAAGGGGCATCAGGGGTATGCCTGGTGGCACACAAGGAGTCAGAGGAAGGGGGATCAGGGGTGTGCCTGGTGGCACACAAGGAGTCAGAGGAAGGGGGATCAGGGGTATAAATGTAAGTTTTGGCTACTTAGTGAGTTCAAAGCCACATTGAGTCCCTTTCAAAATATCTATCTAAGGTGTGTATGGGGGTGAGTGGGTGGAATGACAGATGGATGATAGATTGGTTGGTTGATTGATTGATTGATTGATTGACTCTTCAAGGAATATAGGATACATTTGGAGCGCACAGCTGGCAGATCACAGCTGCCCCCTGGAGAGGGCGTCACCCTTGCGATGGTAAGGGTGCTTATCAGTACTGTGTCCCGCCCACCTCACAGTGGCAGGCAGCATTTCTTGCACAGTGAGTGAAAGTCTTTGGTCTAAACCCCTACCTAAGAGGGGGCTAGTTTTTCCCAAAGGATTATTTCAAGCTAGGTATATGGGATATGCCTATAATTCCAGCATTTGGGAGTCTTCTGAAGGAGGATTTTGTGTTTGAGGCTAACCTGGGCTAAATAGTAAGACTCCATGGGGGGGGGGGTAGAGAAAATTTTAAAAAGAAGCTAACAGTACTGAGGATGGAGCTCAGGGGCCTAGCACTATTGTGTGAAAAGACCCTAGATTCAGTCCTCAGCAACATTGCCGGGGCAGGGAGCCCACAAACAAACAACAAAAAAAGATCTCCAGCAAAATTCCCATGGCAGATATTCATGAGTTAGGTAGGCTTAGGCGATTGCCCATCGCCGGACCAAGCAGTGATCATGCAGTAAGCCATCCTATTGGCTAGGTCTAGCCCTGGCCCCGCCCCCTGGTCCCACCCCTGGCCCCATCCCCTAGGGTCCCATCCACAGGGGCTGAGAGAGGGTTTCCCTAAAGTAGAGTTGCTCAACCTGTGGGTCACAAGCAAACCCTTTGGGGATTTATTTGAACACCCCTTTCACAAGAGTCACATGTCAGATATTTTCATTATGATTCGTAACAGTAGCAAAATTAGAGTTATGAAGCAGCAACAAAAATAATTTTACGGTTGGGGGTCACCACAACATGAGGAACTGTATTAAAGGGTCGCAGCTTAGGAAAGGTGAGAGCCACTCCACAAACGGAAGTGTCAGCAAGCAGGCAAAGAGAAACATCTGCACATACCTGCATCGAGCTGATTTCTGCCTCTACCCGTCTCCCCCAGAGCTTCCTGGTCATCGGACATGACCCTGGACAGCTCCTGATGTTGAAGACAGGACCTTCTTCAGGAGACATCAACACCTATCAAATTCAGAAGTTTCCTGGAGGTGAGGAACCTGTCCTAGGTTTTCAGTCCACGCAGCAAATTGATCGAGAGCTATCTGCTTTGATCTCCAAATATCTCTTGAACCTTCCCAGTCTCACATGCCTCCATCACTGAGTCTGAGCTTGCCCGTTACGTCTTGCCTAGACCACTGCAGTAGCCTCCTCCCCTGAGGCCTCTGCAGCTACCCTTTCTCTTGAAATCCATGCTGAGCACAGCAAATAGGTATGTTCACACGTGGGTTCCATGTGGCCCAACCCTCCCCCAAACCCTGGAGGTGTTTGGTAATGACCTGGAATCCAAAGTTAGGTGGTCATCATGAGCTACGATGCTGTCTGATTTAGCTTGCTTCACTCATTTGCTTCTGGCCCACGCTCACCGCCCAGTCCCGCTGCTCTCGTCTCTGTTCCCACTAACCCAGCTGCAAGATGCTGCTGCTGTCCTTCCTGCGGGGACACTCTTCCTTGAGTGGTTGACTTAGTCTCCAACCTTGAGAACCTCCATAAAAAAGATGACCTGTGTTGATTCGAGAATTCAGTGGCTGGGGCTGGAGCGCTGGATCCATGGTTAAGAACACTGTCAACCTTCCAGAGTCCCTCACTTGGGTTCCCAGCAATCATGTCAGGTGGCACAAACCCCACCTGCGACTCCAATCCCAGGAAATCTAGTGCCCTCTTCTGTCCTCTGTGGGCACTAATGTACTAGACAGACAAGGGCAGGCAAAACAACCATACACATAAATAAAAAAATTTTAATATAATAAAAAAAAAAGATTTTTAGTCTAGCCTGGGCTACGTACACAAAAAACAAAAGAAAGCCTGGCATGGTGGCTCAGAACTGTATTCTCAAGCAGAAACCTTGCCACGTGTTTTAAGGCCAATCTGGGCCACATTAGTTCCAGGCCAGCAGATCTCAGAGGATCTGAGGGATGTCCCAGGTGTGCAGGAGACACCACTGCCCTTAGGATCGAGACGATTTATTTTAGTTTATCTATCTATTTTATGTATGTGAGTACACTGCAGCTGTCCTCAGACACACCAGAAGAGGGCGTCAGATCTCATTACAGATGGTTGTGAGCCATCGTGTGGTTGCTGGGAATTGAACTCAGGACCTCTGGAAGAGCAGTCAGTGCTCTTAACCGCTGAGCCATCTCTCCAGCCCCACAGAGATGATCTTATCCCCTCCTACCACAGCTGCCTTCTCCTCCTCCTCTTTATGGTTTTTCGAGACAGGATTTTTCTGTGTAAACCTGGCTGTCCTAGAACTCATTCTGTAGACCAGTGAGACAGTGAGACAGTGAGACCCTGTTTCAACAAAACAAAAAACATTGAAAACATTTTTTCTAAAGATTTGTTTATTTTATGTATGAGTACACTGTAGACACACCAGAAGAGGGCATCAGACCCCATTACAGATGGTTGTGAGCCACCATGTGGTTGCTGGAAATTGAACTCAGGACCTCTGGAAGAGCAGTTGGTATTCTTAATCTCTGAGCCACCTCTCCACCACCACCACCCCTTTTTTTTTTCACACTGAAAACTTTTGTTTGTTTGTTTGTTTGTTTTTTCAAGACAGAGTTTCTCTATCTAGCCCTGGCTGTCCCAGAATTCACTTTGTAGACCAGGCTGGCCTCGAACTCAGAAATCCGCCTGCCCCTGCCTCCCAAGTGCTGGGATTAAAGGCGTGCACCACCACTGCCAGGCCACTGAAAACATTTTTGATGAGTCTTATTTGGTGTCAGAACATCAAGAGAGAAAATGATGTCAACTCCCAACAGTGGAAACTCCCTGTCTCTGAGAGAGGAGTACAAGGATGGGGGGGTGGGTAGGAGTAGAGATGTGGGGAGGCTGGGCCACAGGGGTAGGGTGGAGGTGGCCAATGGCCACCCTGCAACTTCCCTTTCTCTTCCCCTTACCAGGTGTGTCCCTGGAATCCTCCAACCTCTGTATGCCTGACTTTCCCCATCTCCTGGCCTTTCTGTCAGCCAGCAGGTACAAGTCATCTGGCAGAGGGGCAATGGGGACCTTTCCCTGAGATACCCCATCCATACCAAGTTTTCCCTCTATCTTAACTCAGGGATGTTTTGCCAAGAACTCTGCTCTTGCCCACACCTACTGTGGGTCCTGGAGAGAAGCACTCAGGTGAGGTCCACTGCTCCAGGAAGGAGAACTCAACCTGCCTCTTTTGGTTCAGAGAGACTTGATTTAAAGGACCAGATAATTAACAGGTTTGATAGAAGCTGGGAGTGGGGCAAGAATGAAAAGAAGCTGCGGTGGGTCCAGTGGTGACACACGCCTTTAGTCCCAGCACCCGGGAAGCAGAGGCAGGCAGATCTCCAAGAACAGCCTGGTCTACAGAATGAGCTTCAGGACAGCCAGGGCTACACAGAGAAATCCTGCCTAGAAAAACCATAAAGAAGAGGAGGAAAAGAGGGAGGGGGGAGGAAAGAGAAGAGGAGGAGGAGGGGGGGGGAGGGGGAGGAGGGGGGGGGGGAGGGGGAGGCGGGGGCGGGGGGGGGGGGGGGGGGGGGGGGGCGGGGGGGGGGGCAGCTGCAGGGACAGCTGTAGTGGGAGAGGATAAGATCGTCCATGGGATCTAACAGGATAGAGCTAGAAGGCCCGGGAGCTGGGGCTGGGGGACTGGGAGTGAGAGGGGACTGTATTTTTGGTCCTAAGTGAGGAAGGATGGGGATGAAGTCTCCTGGTGCCCCCTGTACACCAGGGACACGTTGTCTCTTCTGCTGACCCTCAGATCCTCGTCAGCTTGGCTGCATCCAAGTGGACACCTCAGGGAGGGTGCTGTCTGTAGTGAACCAGCTCTACCTAGAGACGCATGGAGGCTGGGGAACAGAGACGCCACAGCAAACAGAGCCAGAGACTGGCCAGAAATACAGTCTAGGTTAGCTGGTCGGGGCCTGGGTACCTTGAGAGATGAGGGAATGTATGCCACTGAAACGAGAGAGCCAACCTGCTTCTCACATCCAGCCCCCAGGAAGCCCACCCCACACCGGGTCTCTTGGGTGGAAGACCCTCAGAAACCGGAAGCTCATCATACTGGACAGGAAGTGCATCATCCAGAAAAACAAGTGCATTATCCTGGACCAGAAGCCCATTCCCTTGAGCTGGAAGTGCACTTTCCTAGTCCTGCTCTAGAAGAGAAGGAGGAAGTGAACGATGACAGCTACAGAGATGAAGAGGAAGGCTGCGAGGATATGCTCACTGCCCACATCCGTGCTCTGGCCAGGGCCCGGAGCAGCTATGTAGCCAGGCAGTACCGATGCCTTCGGGAACGCCTCATCTCAGATTCTGGAAATCCCTACAGCCCAGGGGACCCGGCCACAGAGCTGCTTCAGGATGTGCGCCAGCTCCTCACTGACCTCCAGAATTACCTGGCAAAAGATCCCGACGTCAGAGCTGTCTTTGGGAACATCCCTCGGGAAGAAGATCTTGGTAATGGGAACTGGAGGGAAACTCCTCAAGGGTTGAGGGTGCCATGAGTTGGTCCTCTGTGTGTTCACATCTAACCTCTAAGTCCCCAAGGGCAAGCACACTCGTTCTTGCATATAGCTATTCTTCATAGCTCCACTTAACATGTGCATTGCCCACTAGAACTCCTCTCCCCCATCCTTGGGAGTGTTCACACATTCCCCACAGTCCCCTGATTCTCCCCCTCCATACACACACTTTATAGGTGGCCTGGAGCCGGAGGCAGGGTAACGAGGGATCAGGGTGGCATTGTCCTCACACACGCCACACGCTTTGCAGGCCCCGCTTTGGAGGTGGCCCTGTGTCGAGCGGTTCTAGAGCCCCTGAAGCCCACCCTGTGGACCAAACTCCGAACTCTCAGAGCCCAGGAACTGCGACGACTGCGCCGGCGCCAAATAGCCTTGAGGGTAGGAGCGGGGCCCGAGGGACAGAGCCCTGCCTTGCGGAACCGTATCCATGCGCGCCTCGCCCACCTGCACGCGGCGTGCGCCCCGCGCCGCAAGGTGGCGCTGCTGCTGGCGGTGTGCAGCGACGTCTACGCGGGCCTGGCCGGCAGTGAGAATAAAGGTAAAAGACCTCTGGACTTAGAGTGGTTTAATGATGGGTACCCACGTCCAGGGGAAGGGTGGCCCCTTCTGATGGCAGGCTCCCACTCAGGCCTGGGAACCTGCAGGAAGGTGTCTGTGTGCACACTTGACAAACTTATGACCTGTCCTCTGGCTCCCTTAGAGCCCCTGGGGGCCGATGCCTTTTTACCTGCCCTAACAGAGGAGCTGATCTGGAGTCCACACATTGGGGAAACACAACTAGATGTGGAGTTTCTTATGGAGCTCTTGGATCCAGGGGAGTTGCGAGGAGAAGGTGAGCTCCCACTTCCGGGATGCCCAAACACTGAGAAGGAGGCACCCTTGATAAGCCCCAGCCTCCTATGCCTCAAAAGGGGAGGTGGGCATTCAGAGAAGCCCAGAGGGCCTCGATAATCTCGTTTTTCTCTCCCCCAGCTGGGTACTATCTTACCACGTGGTTTGGGGCTCTCTACCACATTGCTCACTACCAGCCGGACACTGACCGTGCACCCCAGGGGCTCAGCTCTGAGGCCCGGGCCTCCCTACGCCAGTGGCATCGAAGGCGGACACTGCACCAGCAAGCCCAGCCCACAGACCAGGTAACCTCCTATGCAGGATCCAGGTCGAAGGGAGGGTGGGATCTGTTGCCCCTTTGACACACCCTCCCATCTCTCCCCACAGGCCACCCAGCCCTTTGAGGAGTCATGGGCAATAGGGAACCCATGATGGTGTTCTCAAACCCCAGTCGCTTCTGAATCTTTTGACCCACTCCTCTGTTAAGCAAGATTCTGGAGGCATCAGGGTCAGCACACGTGGGGCAGGAAAAGAGCCGTGTCGCTTGCTGCTGTTCCTACCTCTTCCTTCCCCTCCTTCTGGTCTGTCCAGATGTTACCACGATGAGGCTCTCCCCAGCAAACAAAACCCATCCCCAAACAGTACGACAACTACAACCCTCTCACCCGAACCCCTTTGGGGCAGGTAGAACAAAGGCACCGTCCCCAAAAGGTGTCTACATCCTGATCCTATCTGCGACTGTGACACTTAACTTGGTCAAGTGATCGTTAGGAAAATGACAGCATGTCTGGACCTGAGACGGGAGCTTATTCTGGATTCTTCTGCGCCTTTTGTAGTTGAGGGTGGCAAAAGTATGGGGAACATCATGAGCTTATACCCCCAGTTACACAGCAGAATGAGGTGGGAAAATTACTTGAGGCCATGACCATGAGGACACTGTGGGACTAAAACCTAGTAGGTGTTCAGGACAGTGGCACTGAAACATAGTAGGTATCTGCCTTGAAAACCTATCAGTGCCCTAATCTCTGTGACCTTATTTGGCAAAAGTGTTTGTGCAGCCATTGTTGTTGCTGTTTTAGTTTTTCAAGACAGGGCTCCTCTGTGGAGCCCTGGCTGTCCTGGAACTTGCTGTGTAGAACTGGCTGGCCTCAAACTCAGAGATCTGCCTGCCTCTGCCTCCAGAGAGTTGGGATTAAGGGTGTGTACCACCACTGCCCAGCTTGTTCAGCCATCATTGAAGATAATAAGATGAGGGACAGGGTCCCAGGGATTGTGTCTGTGCCTCCAGGTCAAGAGAGAGAGATGGGAGGGTCAGAAAGAAATGAAAAGATACTGGCTTTGAAATCAGAGGAAGGAGACAAGCCACAAGACGCAGAAGCCACCAGATGCTGGGCAACTCCAGGAAATGCTTCACCTGCTAGAGCAACAGAAGTCCTGGGGCCCTGCTCACATCCTGGTTTCTGTAAGATTAGTGATGTCAGAACTCTGACCTCCAGAATTGTGAGCAAATAAATTCCTGCTGTCTTAAGACACCAAGGTAATAATAATAATAATAATAATAGTAATAATAATAATAAAATTTAAAATGTACTGACTGAGAATGGTGGTACAGACCTGTAATCCCAACACTTGTGAGGTAAAAGTAGGAGGACAGGAGGCTGAGGCCTGCCTGGGATGCCAGAAGCCCTGCCTGACTCAGTAATGAAGCTCTTACCTAGAATTCAACAGCAAAGGGCTGTGGGTGTGGCTCAGCAGCACAGCACTTGCCTAGAGGCCACCACTAAGGAGCTGGAGTGTGGCCTGGTGGTAAAGGGTTTGCCTTGCATGCTTGAGGCTGTAGTTTTTATTATTATCTCCACACACACACACCACACACCATACACACACACACATGCATACACACACATGCACACATGCACACATGCATACGCACACACCATACACATACACACACACATATACGCATACACCATACACACACATACATACACATACATGCACACACACCATACACATACACACATACACACACACATAGACATACACACACATAGACACACACATACACATGCACATACATATACCACACACACACACATATACATACATACGCATACACATACACATACATGCACACACACACCATACACACACATGTACACACACACCATTCACACACACATACACACATATACACACACATACACACACACACCATACACACACACGCATACACACACACACACACACACAGGCATACACACACACACCATATACACACACAAAGAGTGTAAGTCAGTGCTAGAGTGCTGTTCCAGTTAACAGCACTAACTGTTCATCTAGAGAACCAGGTTTCAATTCCTGCACCCACATGGCAGTCCAGAACCATCTGTAACTCCAGTTTTAGGGTTCCTAAGACCCTCTTTTGGCCTCCACTAGCATCAGACATACATGTGATACTCAGACATACATGCAGGCAAGACACCCACACACATAAACTTTTTTTTTTTTTTTTGGTTTTTCCCAACAGAGTTTCTCTGTGTAGCCCTGGCTGTCCTGGAACTCACTCTGTAGACCAGGCTGGCCTCGAACTCAGAAATCCACCTGCCTCTGCCTCCCAAGTGCTGGGATTAAAGGCATGTGCCACCACCACCTGGCTTCACATAAACATTTTAAATATCTTTAAAATATAAGTGGACCCACCCTCAGTTAGCCAATGTGCATATTAAGTTGATAAAGCCGGGCGGTGGTGGTGCACACCTTTAATCCCAGCACTTGGGAGGCAGAGGCAGGTGGATTTCTGAGTTCGAGGCCAACCTGGTCTACAGAGTGAGTTCCAGGACAGCCAGGGCTACACAGAGAAACCCTGTCTCAAAAAACAAAACAAAACAAAGAAACAAAACAACACAAGACTGGACCTGAAACAGCAGAAGTTGGGTGCATCCTGTAGACCCAAGCTCATTATCTGTGGGATCTGAGGCTAACTCCAGATAGTGTCGGGACTGGGCTAAATTATAGGATACCCATCTTTATTGGCCATAGAATTTCTTAATGTGTGGGAAACCTCCACACACATCTGGTGTCTGAAGTGTGTGAATTGTGTGGGAGTGGGAAAAATGTACTCTTTTTTTTTTTTTTTTGAGACTGGGTGAAGCCCTGGCTGTCCTGCTCTTAGACCAGGCTGGCTTCAAACTCAGGGATCTGGCTACCTCTGCCTCCCGCGTGCTGGGATTAGAAGCACATGCTACACTCCCTAGGCCCCCCAGCCACACCTCTTCCTTTTGATAGAAAAATGAGGAAATCTTCATGCAGATGGATAGGACCACGATGCACAACACATAGCAGAAGAAGAGACAGCCAAAAAAGACAGGCCACATCTGTGCACATGGCTTGTTGCTGTTATGACACCATGACCAAAAGCAACCGGAAGGAGGAAAGGGTTTACTTTGGTTTAAGGTTCTAGAAGACTCCACAGTGGTGGGGGAGGCACAGCAGGAAGAGCGGGAAGCTGAGAGATCACATCTTCAGCCGTTCATAGAAAACACAGAGAAATGGAGGGAGGGGTCAGGCTGAGAAGCCACGAATCCTTTCCCCAGTGACATACTTCTCCCGGTAAGGCTCAGCCTCCTAAAGGAAAGGAAAGGAAAGGCTCTCTCTACCTCCCCAAACAGTGCCACCAGCCAGGGGCCAGGTGTCCAAATACCTGAGCCTGTGAGGACATTTCTCAATCAAACCACCGCCACATCAAAAATTAAAACTTCTAAAACATGCATGCCTGTCATGCACCAAAGTTTAGAAAGCAGAGGCAGGAGGATTCCTTCTAGTTCTAAGCCAGCCTGGCACTATGTAGTAAGACCCTATCTTCCAAAGCAAAGTAGACTTGAGCGAGAGAGGCCCAGTGGGCTAAGTGCCTACTGTACGAGCATGAGGGAGGGCCTGAGGTCAGGGCCTCGGTAAGGAAGCAGGCACCTCTAACTGGCTCACTGGCCTGCCAGGTTTGCCAAAGCAGCAAGCTCTAGGCTCAGCAAGAGACTCTGTCTCAAGAAAAAACGTGGACCTGGAGAGATGGGGCAATGGTTAAGAGCATTCTGCTGCTCTTGCAGAGGACCCAGGTTCTATTCCCAGCACCCACATGGCAGCTCACAACCCTCTATAAGTCCAGTTCCAGGGAATCCAACACCCTCTTCTGACTTCCATGGGCACCAGGTACACAGGTGCAAGCAAAACACTCACATAAAATGATTAAATGTAATGCTGGGCAAAAAAAGAAAAGGAAAGGAAAGGAAAGGAGAGAAAAGAAAAGAATAGGGTTCTGCTGCCAAGGCAGATGGACAACTTGAGTTTGAAGAGGACAGAATAACTCCTGGTCCTCTGACCTTCATACCTGTGCGATCAGATGTGTGAACATAAACACACACAAATATAAATAAAATGTTTCCAGGAGGTGGTGGCTTACCCCTTTAATCCCAGCCAGCACACAGGAGGCAGAGTCAGGTGATCTCTGTGAATTTGAGGCCAGCCTGGTGTACAGGGTGAGTTCCAGGACAGCCAGGGATACACAAAAACTCTGTCTCAAAAGAAAAGGGGGGGGGGGGGGGAGGCTGGCTGGCGAGACGGATCAGCAGTTAAGAGCACTGATTGCCTTTCCGAAGGTCCTAAGTTCAAATCTCAGAAACCACATCATGGTAGCTCACAACCACCCATAATGAGATCTGACTCCCTCTTCTGACACATGTGAAGACAGCTACAGTGTACTTAATTATAATAAGAAATAAATCTTTTTTTAAAAAAAAAGTAGAGAAAGTACTGAAGAATATACCAGTGTCAAGCCAGTCAGGGGTGGCGCACACCTTTAATCCCAGCACTTGGGAGGCAGAGGCAGGCGGATTTCTGAGTTCAAGGCCAGCCTGGTCTACAAAGGGAGTTCCAGGACAGCCAGGGCTACACAGAGAAACCCTGTAATTTTTTTTTTTTTTTTTTTTTTTTTTTTTTTTGAGAAACCCTGTCTTGAAAAACAACAACAACAACAAAAGAATATACTAGTGTCAACCTGCCCAGCATATCCATGTGCACATACACACACACCAGAGAGCGAGACAGACAGACACCACAATATAAACAAACATGGTGGTACAATCCAAGACCTAAAGATGCTGATGCAAGAAGCCATTTTGGGGCTATATAGTAAAACCCCAACTCAGTCAAACAAATGAACAGACAAAAAAAAAAAAAAAAACAAGAAAATTGTGGGTTTTTTTATCCACAATTCCTGAATCATGACCCTGACCTACTTCCAGGGGTAGTAAGTCACAAGGGCACAGGAGAAACAGAGTAAAGCACTGATGTTTCATGAAGGATTCACCAATCAACTTGCTTAGGAAATACTGCACTGCACAAGGCAGGGTTAGCTAAGTCAGGGCTGCCCCTAAATGACTTAGAGAAAAGTAGCGAACTACCCAGGCTTGTTAGGAACTGTACAGAAAATTTTCCACTCTGAACATAATTGCAGTTTGGGCTTGCTGAGAATATATTTCTGTTAAGATTTGTTCCCTAAGATTGGCACCAATTAGGCTTCATCCTCATCTCAAAGAACATGCCTCTACCTGGCTCGTTCAAAGGGGATGACACTGGCTAGTCGCCACCATTAAGTGCTGGTTCTGTTGTCAGGAAGAGAGAACTCAACTCGAACAATACTGGTATACTTCCAAAGTAACTATGACAATAGCTTTGCCTGTGTAAATCTCCCAATTGTCTGAAATGGCCAGACTTGCAGGCTGTTGTCTTCATTCAGTTGTTGAGTGTAACTTGGGGCCAGGACCTTAAAGAGAAGTACAGATGGCAGGGTATGTAACATGCTAAAGACAAATCTGATATAATTTGTTACAAAGGTCCATTTGTGGCTGCTTTTGCACTATTAAAGAATTTCTTTTCTTTTTTTTTTTTTAGCTCAAGATTTATTTATTACTATACATAAGTACACCATAGCTGTCTTCAGACAGCACCAGAAGAGGGCGTCAGATCTCATTACGGGTGGTCGTGAGCCACCATGTGGTTGCTGGGATTTGAACTCAGGACCTTCGGAAGAGCAGTCAGTGCTCTTAGCCGCTGAGCCATCTCGCCAGCCTGAGTTTCTTTTTCTTATTCCCCCGAGTGTTTGGAGTAAATTCAAGGGAACTGAACAAGACTCTGTGCACACTTCCTACCTTTTGCCCCAGAGGAAGGAATGCTGCAAGGAGGCCGGAAGAATCTGAACCAACAGGGTTTTCTGGGTCTCCCCACCCAGTCTGTTAGCAATCCTGTCCGGGCACGCGTCATAAAACCTCAGAAAGGACTGGGCTGGGAGAGAGTTTCCAAACGGCAGAGCTTCCTGCGGGAGGTGGCTCAGCAGTAGTCTACTTGCCTAGCAAGTACCTACCTTGTACTTGATTCAGTTATTAGAGGAACACACACACACACACACACACACACACACACACAACCCTAAACAGCCAAATATACTACAGAGTGTGGAAGCTACAGCATTCCTTCTGCACGTCTTGTCCTGAGTCCAATCCGTTGCCTAGCAAATTTAACAACCATGGAAGGCGGTAGTGGTATACTGGATTGCTTTAACTGTCAATTTGACACAGCCCAGAGTCACCCAAGAAGGAAGTTGCAACTGAGAAATTGCCCAGATCAGATCGGCCTGTGGGCCTGTCTGTGGGGCAGGGGTGGAGGAGTGGGGAGTAGTGGACAACATTCCTTAGGCAGGTGGTCCAGAGCCTTATAAGGGAACTACCCCAGCATGAGCCCAAACGTGCCAGCTAGCATTACTCTTTCACCGTTTCCGCTTGAGTTCCCGCCCCACCCTTCCTCTCCATGGACTATGCTCCTGAAAGTGAAACGAACTCTTTCTTTCCACTGAGTTGCTTTATCACAGTGTTTTATGGTAGCGACAGAAAGGAAAAGAGAACAGATGGGACCCCTGGTTTCTACACTGTACTCCTATTTTTGTATCACTGTAGCCAAAATATCCAATAGTTACAGTTTAAAGAAAGAAAAGACTGATTTGGGCTCAGCATTTCAGAGTGGTCCACTCCATCATGGCCAGAAGGTATAGAGGAGCCACTCGGTTCATGGAGGTGCAAGTGGGTAGCAGAGGCTGTTAGCACAATGGACCAGTAAGCAAGATAGGAATCAACAACCAAGTCTAACTGCCCTGCCCCCAATGACCTAATGACCCCCTCCCTCAAGTAGGCCTCAGCTTCCAAAGCATCCCCAGGTGGCATCCACCTGCCAGGAAATGAGGGCTCCGAGACAGGAACCAACAAGGGGCATTGCAGATTGAAACATAACAGGGGCAGTCCACCAGAAACACAGAAGCATGTGTGTGGCTTGTCACTGTCATGTAAATGGGGAAGCAGTCTTGGGATTAATCTGTGTGTCCTGACACTATACCCAAGGCGACAGTATCAGAGTAGTGTTGGAACTGAATCCAGTTAAAAGAATACTAGCTGGTGTGTCTGAGACAGATTTCTTGCTTGATGGTGGGAGATATGGTGTGTGTGTGTGTGTGTGTGTGTGTGTGTGTGTACATATGCGACCACCATAGCCAGCAGACAAACAATGCAACGGGGGCAAGAAGGTAGTTCCTTTCAACACAACTAAGTAAGTAGGCAGTATTGGTTCAAACCTTTGAGAGTCAGGCCCCAAGTAATTTATTTTAGACATATTTAAGCACAGCACCATTTTGATGAGAAATTTCCTGGTAATAATTAACCCAGTTCCACGTGCACAGTAAAGTTTAAGATGCAACTTTTTAGAAACTCTTTGTAAAAGTACATGTGACATCCTCCATAGCAATGGGAATCTAAAGATAGATTACATGTGATACCTTCTATAAAAATGGGTTCTACAGATCGACAAGCTCATGATAAGGGTCTTGAGGAGGAGCTGGTGTGGTCTCGGCCACACAGAGAGCACAAAAGCCACCAGGTTATTCTCCATTCCCAGCTTTCTGAGCTGAAAACAGATTATACACCTCTGTCTTTGAAGAGATAATGTGTGTTTAACCTTCCTGGTTAACCTGGTGTTAATCTGTGAGCACAAGGACCTCTATGCCTCCCACACAATGCACACACTCATATACATAAGTATTATGTATATTTAATATATGGATGGGTGCTTTGCCTGCATGTATGCCAGGGTACCGTTTGTGTGCTTGATGCCCACAGAGACCAGAAGAAGAGTGTTGGATCCCTTGAGACTGGAGTTACAGATGGTTGTGGGTCCTAGGAATTGAACCCAGGTTCTCTGCAAGAGCAGCCAATCTTCCCAGCCTTTACTTTTTTTTTTTTTGAGACAGGGTTTCTCTGTGTAGCCCTGGCTGTCCTGGAACTCACTCTGTAGACCAGGCTGGCCTCGAACTCAGAAATCTGCCTGCCTCTGCCTCTCAAGTGCTGGGATTAAAGGCGTGCACTACCACAGCCCAGCACCTTTACTTTTTTTTAAGACCAGGATGACCTGGGACTCATGATTCTCCTGCCTCAGTCTCCCCAGTGCGGGAGTTACAGGTGTACACCACCACAGCCATGTCTTCCTTGTGATTTAGTTTTATTCCCCAGGTTGTTCAAGCTTTAGCCAGTGGAAGTGACTTTCAGGTATGTTCTTATGCTGGTCAGATGTGTTGTAGAGAGAATAGCTTATGTCTGTATGGATGTGGCACCTGTCAATAATAAATCTGATGGCCTATGGCTTAGGCAGGAAATAGGAGGTGGGACTTCTGGGAGGAAAAAGCCAGGTGGGAGATTCACCCCAGGGAAGATGTGATGAAAAGGACACATGGTACCTGAGCACATTCCACGTGGTGGAATGTAGATCAAAATTGTGATCTAGTCAGAGAAGAGTCTAGCCATATGGACAGGGTATTTGTAAATATACTTTGAGTCTGAGACTTTTTTTTTCTTGGTTTTTTGAGATAGGGTTTCTCTGTGTAGCCCTGGCTGTCTGGAACTCACTCTGTAGACCAGACTGGCCTCAAACTTAGAAATCCACTGCTTCTGCCTCCCAAGTGCTGGGATTAAAGGCGTGCGACACTAGTGCCTGGCTTGAGTCTGAGTCTTATTTCTGGGAGCACAGGGTAGGAGAAAGAATGACCAAACTTCTACAATGTTTTCTGAACACATCTCTCTTTTCTGATTCAACAAGACAATATAACCTTGGGGGGCCATGAGGTTATGTGTCATCCATTGTAGAGTGCAATGTCCTTATACAATGCATGACTTTGCTTACCCAAACCCTAAAGAGCCCAGGTTCTAGACAAGGGTCAGAAATTAACTGCATGGCTCCACACAGAAGGAAATAAATATTGGACATGTTAGCTACTTTTCTCATCGCTGTGACCAAACGCCTGAAAGGAGGAAGAGTTCCTTCTGGCTGCCAGTTTGAGAGGATCCTTTGACTGGGGGAGGGAAATTATGGCGGCAGGAGTAGGAGCTGACTGGTAAAGTTCCACTGAACAGCCAGGCAGGAAGCAGAGAGCCTTGAGTGCTTGTATTCAGTAGTTTTCTCCTTGTTATGAAGTCTGAGTCCCCATCCACAGAACGGTGCCACCAAAAATGTGTGTCTTCACATTTCAACCTAATTTGGAAATTAGGCAAAGGCTTCCAGACAGACGCTAGCCTGATCTAGGTAGTTGAAGAACCAGCCTGTCTCCATCTAAGGCTTAAAAGCCATCATAGTAAAGACAAACTAGGTAATTCCTGTTAACCTTAACTACAAATGTTTCTGTACTGCCCGGTCAAAGAATGGCAACTATGTCTTTGTTTCAAAAGTTGCTTATAACAATCTTACAAACCTACCTTTATTTCAAAAGGTTATATGACCACCTATGAATACTTTGTTATGACTACCTGTTGCTATAACTACCTATCATGCCCATTTTGCAACCATGTTTTTGTTTCAGGTCCTTAGACCTAACTTGTTACTATATTCTGCTCCTATTTTGCCTGATGGACAGATTCCCCCATTTGGAAAATCCCTACCCCAGTAAAGACCTGATTCTCCTCATATCCAATGCTGACCTCTCAAAACCTGACTTATGGGAAAGCAGCCCATGTACAGGAATAAAAAAGCTTGTGTTAATTAATTGCTTGCTTTCACTTGTTTGGCCATGATGATTTGAGTCGGTAGTGGCCTTTCTCCTCCTATCATTGGGAATAATAGAATCTCTCAAGGCAAACTGGAAGTTTGTTTCCTGGAGATTCTAGATCCAATCAAGTTGACTATGTTAACCATCACAGTAGGTGAGAGAGGAACAGTAACAGCTTCTTGTTAGCTGTGTGTGGAAGAGCACGGCTCTCATTGAGCCAAGCTACATTAACTGCGGGCTTTCATCCCAAATTGGGGTTGCATAATGGAATGTGGGGTTGACACACTGAATGTGGGGAAATGGGCAAAATTAAAGTTTCTGAACATGCAGTGATTACAACTGTCCCCCCAACCCCCCCACCCCCACCTTTTGGTTCTCTGAGACAGGACATCTCTCCATATCCCACCCTTTTGGTTCTCTGAGACAGGACATCTCTCCATATCCCAGGCTGACTTGGAATTCACTATACAGACCAGGACCTTGAATAGACATCCGCTGCCTCTGCCTCCTGAGTGCTGGGCTTGCTATGGACACATGTTTATATACCTGTTTACTTGGAGATATATATCGCCTCCCAGAGAAGCTGGACGTGGCGGCTAGTGCCTGTATCAAGCGGCAGGGTCAGGAGGATTGCCACGAGGTCAGGCACAGCCAGGGCTCTACAGCTAGACCTTGTCCCAAGCACCTGTAAGTCTAGTTCCAGGGTATTTAACACCTTCTTCTGGACTCTGAGGGCAGCTGTACATACTCTGAGGTGCTGGACATAAACCATGTGGGTACATACACCCCGCATAAAATATAAAAAGGAAAATGTGGGGGGTAAAAAGGAAGCACAAGAAGCCCTGACCCACAGCAGACTAGTTGGGGATTTACACAAAGGCATCGTGGAAATAAGACTTATGAAAGTTAACAGGGAAGGTGGGCGTGTTAGCCTATAGCTTTAATCTACATGGGAAGTAGAGGCAAGTGGATCTCTGAGTTGAGGACACCCTAGTCCAGTGATAGAGTTTGAGGTCAGCCTTAACTAACATGAGACCCTGATTCAAAAGGGAGGTAGCTGGAGGGCTGACTTTTGACGTTAAGAGTACTGGCTACTGGCTGGGCCTAGTGACTCATCACGCCTTTAATCCCAGCACTCGGGAGACAGAGGCAGGCAGATGTCCATGAGTTTCAGGCTAGCTTGGTCTACATAGTGAGACCCTGTCTCAGACAAAACAAAAGAAACAAAAAAGAGCACTGGCTGCTCTCTCAGAGGACATGGGTTTGAGATCCAGCACTCACCATGACAGCTCACAACCACTTGTAACTCCATTCCAGGGGGTCTATCTAAAGACCTCCTTCAGCCTCTGTGGACACCATACACCCATGTGGTGCTAACATGCAGGCAAAAAACCCATACAAATAAAAATAAATTAAAAAAAAAAATCAAGGGCTGGAGAGATGGCTCAGCAGTTAAGAGCTCTTCCAGAGGTCTTAAGTTCAATTCCCAGCAACCACATGGTGGCTCACAGCCATCTGTAATAGGACCTGATGACCTCCTATGGTGTGTCTGACAACTACAGTGCACTTATATTTAAAAAAAGAAAAAAAAAATCAACAGGGAATCTGAGCACTGTGGCCCATGGCTTTAATCCCAGCATTCAAGAGGAAGAGGGAAAGGAATATCTGTGAGTTCAAGATCAGCCTGTCTAGCCAGGCAGTGGTGGCGCATGACTTTAATCCCAGCAGTTGGGAGGCAGAGGCAGGTGGATTTCTGAGTTCGAGGCCAGCCTGGTCTACAGAGTGAGTTCCAGGACAGCCAGGGCAATACAGAAAAACCCTGTCTCAAAAAAGCCAATCAAACAAACAAACAAACAAAAAAGAAAAAAGAAAAAAAGAAAAGAAAAAGAAAAAAAGAAAAGAAAAAGAAAGGGCTGTCGAGATGGCTCAGCGGGTAAGAGCACTGACTGCTCTTCCGAAAGTCCTAAGTTCGGATCCCAGCAACCACATGGTGGCTCACAACCACCCGTAATGAGATTTGATGCCCTCTTCTGGTGCATCTGAAGACAGCTACAGTGTATTGGGCTGGAGCGAGCCGGGCCAGTGAGAGCTGGGCCGGCAGAGGTCCTGAGTTCAATTGCCAGCAGCCACACACATGATGGCTCACAGCCATCTGTACAGCTACAGTGTACTCACTGTACACATAAAATAAAAAAAAAATTTAAAAAACAAAAACAAAAACACCTCTTCCTGGGCCAAGACTTTAGCTCAGCAGTGGACAGCTTGCTAGAATTCTCCAGCAAGAGGTTGAGAAGCCCAGCTCAGGGGCAGAGCTCTGGCACACCATGTAAGGACAACAAGTTCCATACACAGCACTAGAGTGAACAAATCAGCATTTACAGACTGGAGAGAGATAGCTTAGCTGCTCAGATCATCCACTGGCTGCTTTCCCAGGAGATGTGGGTTCAACTCCCAATACCTACACGGTGACTCTAGTTCCACTAGTCCCAGGGGATTCTATACACTCTTCTGGCCTCCTTGAGCACCCAGCATACATACCGTGCACAGACATTCATCCAAGCCAAACACCCATTACATACCAAATTGTAAAAATTAAAATATATTTACATTTTTAAAATTAAATATTAATTATATTTAATAAATTAAATTATATCCATCTCTCTGGCTGGATTGCTTTGATTTCTCTTTCTCTCTCTCTCTCTCTCTCTCTCTCTCTCTCTCTTTCTCTCTCTCTTTGTTAATTTCTTGAGAAGAAACATGTACCTCAGGCTGGTCCCCAATTCATTAGGAGTGGAGGATGACCTTGTACTCAGTTCTCCCAGAACTGAGATTACTCCAAAGACTGAGAAGTGAGGTGTGGTGGTGGCAGCCCTGAACTTCTGGCTAGGAGGCAGGGTTTAAAGGTTAGACTACATCAAGCAATGGCTCCATTAGCTGAGCTGGCTTTGTCCTTGTGCCACTAGGGAGGATTAGCCAGTTTAGCAGGCCAACAGCAAAAAGGCTCATTTCATAACCCTTTCTGTCCCAGTGTGGTCCCAGCATTTGAGGGGAATCCATGGCCCTCCAGGTAGCCCTTAGCAAAGTGTCCCAGTCTCCTGGCCTGCTTTCATTACTTTCATAAAACAGGGAGTTTCTGTGACAGGGCAGTTGTTGCCCACACCCGGTTTCTCTCAGGGAGTATACATAATTAAAATTGTGAGTAGGCTTAAGGACTAAAATGGCTAAGAGGTGCCGCTGGAGTCAAAGGCAGTTGAATGAAAAGGAGCAAAGACAGAACCAACAACCAGACGGGTTGTTAAAAGCACTTGTTGCTTCTGTAGAGGGCCGGAGTGGGGAGGGGGGGGGGTTGTTCAATTCCCAGCACCCACATGTCAGCTCACAGCCGGCGGGGAACTCCAGTACCTGGCGATCGGACTTCTGACCTCAGCAGGCATAGAATCAGCAGATCCTATGGTGTGGGTGTACAGGAGCTGTGAGAGTCAGATGACCTGCGTGTGGTCTAGATATGTTGCCCCAAGCTGTCCTTCAAAACTTCCTGCCTCAGCTGCATAGCTGGGCGTGGGGCACAACTCCTGTGCTTAACCTCTGTTCTCTAGTGCTCTCTGATAGGCACACAGACATCACCCTGCAGCAACTTCCATGTCAGACACTTAGCAGCTGTGGCATCTTAGGTCCTCTGAGTCTGCTTACCCATTTGTACAACAAACATGTTTACATTTATCTCCCAAACATTCGGCAAGCGGAGAAAACTGCCCCGTAAACCGCAAGCAACTGGAGGACTTTTTCCTGGCTAGGGTGGAAAGTGGGACGGAAGATGAGCAAGAACGCGGAGCTAGAACACCACAGCTGCTCAACGTTCTTCCCATTCCGTTCCAGTCTCGATGTCTTCCTCAGTCCCCCTCTTTCCCCCAGTGAAAAGAGGTCGTGGTCCCTTTAAGGTCCGCCCCTCCCTCCCCCAAAACTTCCCAGTGTCTGCTCTTTTGGATCCCGGACGGCCGGCTAAGCTCGCCGCCGAGCTGGTAGGGGACAGGGCCAAGGGGTCGGGGAGGGACGTGGGGGGTGGGGGGACCAGCGGGACGCACGTCGCTGCGCCGGCGGGAGGGCGGGGGACAGGCAGCCGGAGCAGCCGGCACCGGCTCTAGTAGCAGCCCCGGGCGTGCGCAGTCTACGAGCCGCTTGCACCGTACAGGGTCTGGCCTAGTGCGGACAGCGCGCCCGAGAGAGGGGCGTCGGGGCCCGGCTTGGGGGAGGATTGGGGACCTCCCGCTCCCCTCCCCCACTACCGCCTGTGACGTCGACACGGGACCCCGCCCTTCTGCGGGAGCGGCCCGCCTCCCCCCACCCCCGTGCGTCACCTGCTGTGCCTCGGCGGCGTTACCCGCTGTTGGGAGGTGCCTTCTTTGGAGTATCAGTGTCCGGAGAAATGGGTGGAGGTCCATTTGTATCCTCATCAGCCTCCACTGCTCCCAAACTTTTTTAATTAGGAGAATCCCCTTGTAGTCCAGGGTAGCCCCGAACTCAAGGCAATCCTGCCTGACTCCAGAGCGCTGGAATTACAGGCTTGCAACCACCACGCCACGCTCAAAACTTATCCCAACACACGGGGTTCCGTCTCTGAGCCTTTACTCACATTTTAAACTTAGTCTCAAGCGGATATCCGCTTAGGAAAGGACCTGGTGGAAAGGTGCCACAGCACGTTTTGGGGCGGCCTGTGACTCTTACACGGTCTCAAGACGTGTGTGTGTGTGTGTGTGTGTGTGTGTGTGTGTGTGCGCGCGTCTGGGTGGCGGAGGTAGATATGCGCCTTGTCTGTGCTAGGCAAGCACTCCATTGCTGAGCTACGTCCCAGAGTCTATTGGACTCCCTAGTGTCCGTATAAAGCTTCTGGACGGGACCGTGGTCAGGATCCGGATCCTCCGCCAGGACGTTCCCGGTCCGCTCGCTCCCCGGCGGGCAGTGGCCCGCGCTGCGGCTCTCAGGCTTCGCAGGACCCTAGGAGGAGACAATCGCTTCCGGGGAGTCTCCAAGGAGCACGTCTAAGCCACAGAGCACTCTCGGGGACGCAGGGTACTCGGCTGCCGAGTGCGAACCGGGCTGAACTATAAAGACCTACCACCATGACTGAATTTAGAGTGAGATGGCGGTGCCTGTCAGGGTCCGAAGTCAGAGGGTAATCAATGAGTGCTTTATTATTACAAGTGCTCAGATTTGGAGGTTCTCTTAAAAATAATAACCTCCAGCTTAGGATAGGGTAGAGGTGAAGTAGACGTTCTAATGCAGCAAATTGCTGTCTTGCTCTAGACTTCCGGAGCTTGCAAACAACAGGCGCGCGGAAGATCGTCCGGGTACTCGAGTAGTTGCATCCCTCAGAGTCACCTCTTCTACGGAGGATCCCCCCCCTTCCCCCCAAAGTACAGTAGCGCATGCGCCCTTACGGGCCCGGTTCCTAGATTGCGCCAGAGAGCGCCTAGGGGCTCTCCTTTTTCACCAATCGGAAGCTATCGGTCGTCCTATACCATCTGGAAAGAGGGTATTCTTTCCACTCTCCATTGACCAATCGAATGTTGACGTAGGAGACGGGCACCTGCGGGAACCATTGTAGGAACACAGAAGGGAAGGCCTTTCTTGTATCCCAGCGGAGTGGCGCGGGAAGATGGTCGTCGTGACTGGGAGACGCAAGGACTTCAGAGTGACCGATTAGCTAGGAAACCAATGAGAGCGGGAAGGAGGCGGAGCTCCGGAGGCCCACTTCCATTTGCCGTCTGTGAGAAGGCGGAGCGATCCCAAAGGCTGGCCTATTAAATCAGAGTTTATTTTAAGAAGGTGGGGCCTGACGGAATGACTGGCAGGAGGCGCTCACCAATAAGGAGTGAGATTGGCAAATAGGGGCGGTCTTTACAATAGAACGGGATGCGTTCTATCCAATAGAAATGAACCGTGAGGAAACTTCCCCTCCCCCCAAGATAGGGCCAGTGGCTCCCCCTATCGGGTGGGGGCGGCGAGTGACGGGCGTGTCCCTCCCCCAATGAGAGGCGGGGGGAGGCGGGTTCTGCGCCGCCATGTCGCGGAGGCTGCTGCCCCGGGCGGAGAAGCGGCGTCGGCGGCTCGAGCAGAGGCAGCAGCCGGACGAGCAGCTGAGGCGGGCGGGAGCGATGGTGAAGATGGCGGCGGCGGGCGGCGGAGGCGGCGGTGGTCGCTATTACGGCGGCGGCAACGAGGGAGGCCGAGCCCCTAAACGGCTGAAGACTGAAAACGCCGGCGACCAGCACGGAGGCGGCGGCGGCGGAGGATCCGGGGCGGCGGGCGGCGGCGGCGGGGTGAGGCTGGGGCTTTAGACTCCCGGAAGGAAGGGGAAATTTCGTACTTTAAAGCTATTTATTTTTTTTTTAAGTGGGGAGATCTCTGCGCACGCGCTGCAGCCCTCGCGCTTTTTGGCGGGTGGGGGAGGGGCAGGCGTTGGGCAAACGGCGGGGTTTGCGCGAGGACAGGCGCTTGCGCGTGCGCGCAATCCGAAGCGGGGCTTGAGGGGGCGGAGGCAGCGGCTGGCTCTGCAGGCGCCGCACTGCGCAGGCGCCGCGGGCGGGCATGTGGGGGGCCCAGGCACGCGGCCGGGCCGCTTTTTTTTTTTTTCCCCCTTTATCTTTTTTTTCTTTTTTTCCCTCTGTGTCCTTCCGCGCAAGCGCGTTTCTGCAACCACGACTAGTGAGCGGGAAGCGGGTGGGCGGTGGCCTGACCCCGTCGCATCCATAAGAAGTTCACTTGATGGATTTATAATGCCCAGACTAAACTGTTAAACACTCTTTTGCTGTGTGCATTGTAAAACGGAAGGCCATTTGTGAAAAGGCAGATTTAACTTTGGGAATTGAGCCAAGCTTTGAAATTATCACTTGGTTTGCTTAGGGCTCCAGGATTGGATCATTTATAAACTATAAACTATATTATGGTCCTGTGGCCATGCGCGGTGGCATTCCACCTCGTTAGTCGTCTGAAGGTCACAATTGTGGTTTCTGGGTTAGGACACAGTCTGCATTTCTTTTAAAAGTTTTATGAAAGTCCTCCCGGTGGGCACGGTGTCACAGGCCTTTTAATCTCTTGGGTTTGAGGCCAGCTTCTTATGCATAGTTAATTCCAGGACAGACAAAGCTACATAGTGAGACTCCTCAAAAAGCCAAACAAACAATGCCCTCTTGTTCAGGCTGCTTCTCGGTGCTGAAGGCATTTTTTAAGTGTTGGAAGACATTTTAGTTGGGTCTGGTAAGTTAACTGCCAAGCTAGACAACTGGAGCCCATGGGGTGGAAGGAGAGACAGACTCCAAAAGGTTGTTCTCTCGACATCTCATGGGCTGTGTGGTGTGCCTTATCCCCCGGGGCGATGTTGGTCCTCTGAGATGGGGAATTTTATGGACCCCCTTTACAAAACAGGAAAGACAGTGGGTAAATTAGGTTGAGTCTCACCAGTGACAAACAGGACTAGGATTAGATCAAGCTGTGGAAGGCAAACCTCAACTGGAAATGCCCGGGAAGGATGTGCCTTGTGTGGTTCACTAAGAACCCAGGAATACTCATCGGTTCCTGTCCACTGATCTTCAGAGAAGAGCATGGCCCCAGAATCTAGGAGAGGTGGAGGAGGAAGTTCCCTGCAGAGCCCTGGAAAACTCCGTGTGTGTGTGTGTGTGTGTGTGTGTGTGTGTGTGTGTGTGTGTTTTTCTAAAGATACAGCCCCTGAGGAGGAGGAGCTGTGGTAGATCTTACAGGTTGGGATAGCAGTTCAGTGTGGGAGACCTTGACCTAGAAAACAGTGTAAGCCAGGAAGGGCATGTTGTCCTGGAAGCCGAGTGTCTCTAAGCACTTGGTCATTTGCCCTGACTGGACGTGAAGGTGACTCGTTACAGTCATTCTTAATTAAATGACCACAGCTTGCCTAGCCAGAGAAAACACAAAGAAGCTGGAGCAAATGCAGTGTGTGTTCTCTTTAGTCTTCACTAGCTGGCAGCTGTTGGAGCTCTTCCTGTGGGTGTGGTTCCTTCCAAGTCACTCTTCCTGTTGTACTTTGATTCAGAGATGGATTCCAGGAAGAGTGTCAGATGTGAGACTCAGGATCTTTCTTTCTACATTTAGCCTTCCTTAGAAGCTAGGCTTATCACTAAGCCTCAAGGGTGGCAGATGGCCACCCACTCAAGGCATTTGGTGATTGGACGCCAGTGCATTGGGGTTCCTCTTCTCACTGAATGACCTTCCTTTTTCAGGAGAACTACGATGACCCCCACAAAACCCCTGCCTCCCCAGTTGTTCACATCAGGGGCCTGATTGACGGGGTGGTGGAAGCTGACCTTGTGGAAGCCCTGCAAGAATTTGGACCCATCAGGTACTTCTTGATGCCAGGGTTAGAGCTCCTTAGCATCCCTGAGTGTCACTGCTGTCTGGTTCTGAGCAGTGCTGGTCCCAGGGTCTGTGGCTATATCCTGTGACTGGTTCTCAGAGAATTCACTTTTGTGGTGTTTCACGTTTTAGTTCCTTATTCCCCCATTTCTACCCCACACCTGAGGTTCTAGTCTTTTATTCTAGTGGTTTCTGGCTGTGTGACCAGACTGGGTGCTTGCTGTGAATAAGTGTAATAAAACTGCCCTAGGTTCCTTCTCCCACAAAGTTGCCTGGACAGTGATTGACCAGGAGTGTGATTCGTTTAGCCTGCAGTCTCTTCTGGGAGGGTAACTGTGGTCTGGAGTGTTGGGGGTCAGGGGTCAGAAGAGCAAGAGTCAGTTCACAAAGTTGCCTGGTTCCTTTCCTCAAGAGGACTGAAGCCTGCCTTCCCTTTGCAGCTATGTGGTGGTGATGCCAAAGAAGAGGCAGGCACTGGTAGAGTTTGAAGACGTGCTGGGGGCTTGTAATGCGGTAAACTACGCTGCAGACAACCAGATCTACATTGCTGGTCACCCTGCTTTTGTCAATTACTCTACCAGCCAGAAGATCTCTCGCCCTGGCGACTCTGATGACTCCCGGAGCGTAAACAGTGTGCTTCTGTTCACCATCCTGAACCCCATCTACTCCATAACCACGGTGTGTGCTGAAGGCATTCCTACAGGCTGTACTGAGATTCCCCCCCCCCCCCATTCTAATTCCATCCTCAAGCCAGCCAAGCCCCTCATCTTGCCTGTTTTTGCTTTTATAGGATGTTCTTTACACTATCTGTAATCCTTGTGGCCCTGTCCAGAGAATTGTCATTTTCCGGAAGAATGGAGTTCAGGCTATGGTGGAATATCCTTTTCTGGGAAACTGGTGTTCTTTGTTTCCTGGAGTTTAGCAGAGAGAATTTATGCCACAGGCCTTCATAGAGACAGTTATGTACAAGACTGAACCGAGAACCTCACACTGCAAATCTTAGAAGACCAGGCTATCAGGCTTATATAACAGCTGAGCGGGGTTTGTTCTTCAGGTGGTGTGTATACCTCTCATGAGAATTGAGCCTAATGCTTCATGCAGCTGTGCAAGTGAGACAGTCCACTCAGCTATCTCCACCGTCCTCTTTGAGATGGATGGGTCCATTTTATTTCAGAGGAGCTTAGATAAGGAGCAGAAATCAGAACACTCCAGAATAACTGGAAAGAGAGAAAGGGTTTTGTTTTGATAAAGCTGGCTTGTTAGTGTCTCTTTGGCCAAGTTGCAGTCAGAAGCCACTTTTAAAAGCAGGCAGGGTATAGAGTTCAGATACGATGGGGTGGCATAGATCACAGTGAACTCTAGCCATTGGCTGCTTCCTGAGTGCAGTCTCTGGTGTGTGTCCATAGCTTTTACCTGAGGCTGTCGGTGGTACTGTGTGGTCCTTGTTTTCTTGGGCAGTGCAGTAATCCTTTCCCAAGCTTCACAGTTTGCTTCCTTAAGTCCTCTCACGTTTGATTCTGTGCAAAGTGCCCAGCGCGCCAAGGCCTCACTCAATGGGGCTGACATCTATTCTGGCTGTTGTACTCTGAAGATTGAGTATGCAAAGGTAGGTCTGGGAAGTGACTGCCGGTGTTGGGTACCTGGTGAGATGAGGCACAGCCAGTTTCAGACTTTGTCTTGTCTTTGCAGCCTACTCGTTTAAATGTATTCAAGAACGATCAAGATACTTGGGACTACACAAACCCCAACCTCAGTGGACAAGGTAATCCTGATGGCTACTTTGTTCTACATACACCGCCTCGCCTCTTCACTCGGCTAGTGCACTTGATAGACCAGGCTCAGGGTTATGTAATGCCATTGGGCTCCCTGTGGACATGGGAGGGCTGAAGCTGGGGCTTGGGCAGGGTGGGAACAGGGCATCGATGAGGAGGCTGGCAAGAAGGGCAGAAATGGGTAGCAGCTCCAAATGATTTTGCTGCCTTCATTCTAGAGCCTGGTTAGGGTTGCTGGAATCTCCATTCCCTGGAAGATGAGAAAAAGTCCCTCTCGATCTCCATTGTCAAAGAGGGACTGGAGTGGGAGGGGGGGTGTCAGCAAGAAGGGATGAGCTCTGCTAGGGTTTTGAAGCACAGACTCCTAACAAGTAGACCTTGTAGAGGTCAAACACTTGGGATAAGTTGAGGCAGATATTACTGTTCTCCTTTGTAGAGGGGACTCAGCATCTCTTCCGGGTCCGCAGGCGCAACCCCCTTTCTAGTGTTGTCAAGAATGGTTTGCCTTTGGTAATCGGGTGAAGGATTATCTTTGAAAAACAGCGTCACCCCTGTGAAAATCAGCAAGATTGACCGTCTCTTGGTCTGATAACGTCGGACTAGTGCTTGGGCTGTGGGAGGAGGCTTGGTGGCTGATACTGCAGAGGCTCTGGGAGGCCAGAGCCTTACCCTACACTTGTAGGTGGGCCTTTCTTGCTTGTTTTGCAGCTAAGAACCAGTGGGCAGGGTGGGCTAGACTCTCCCAAGGACCCTCAGAATTGGCCCTCTGGGCCTGGCTGCTCCCTTCAAAGGTCAGAGGCAAATTATGACCAAATGAATGTACCAGAGCGGGCAATGGCATTACATGACTGCTGACAGAAACATGGCAACCAACCATTTCTTCTCCAAGGAACACAAATAGAAGATGTGCAGACCGGCAGGGGCTAGTAGCAGGGGTTGGCTGTGCATTGGTTTTGATGCCTCTCAGCTTGGGCTGATGAGGTAACCTGGAGTGAGGGCGGTGCTTGGCCACCCCCTCCGGAACCACACTTCAGCGGCTCTGCCTCTGCACATTGCGCACCAACACACAGGGCACAAAACCACTAGTTCTTCCTGGAGAACAGAACATGCAGCCTCCACCACGTTCCCAGAAACAGCCGCAGATTGAGCTCACTACATCAAGAACACCACACCGCGCTCCAAGGAACAGCTACAAGCACAGAGACAGAGGCAGACAGAGACAAAGAAAGAGACGCAACATGGCAGCAGACACTGCTTTTTTATTAAACATAAAAAAAGTCAAAGTCCAAGCAAACTTGAACCAAGAAGGTACACAGAAGTAGGAAACACAGCCCAGAGCGCCCAGCCGGCCAGCGGCGCTCTTTTCGGAGAAGGATTCGGTTCATAGACTGAAGTAGATCCCATGGGCCTCCAGGACAATAGGATCCTCTCCATTCCTCGCCACGCAGGGTTTGTTTTTAAGTCCTTTGGTTTGGGGAGGGCCTTCTTTTTTTTTCTTTTGTATTTTGATTTTTTTTTTCCTGCAGTCATCGGCTGCCAACACAGTCTGCACCAACTGGAGATCAGAAATAAAAAATTAAACCACAACAACAAAAAATCAGAAAACCAAACAGACCTAAAATCAAAACAGCTCAGAGGCACACAGTTACCTGCTGGTGGGTAACCGGGCACGCTACCAAGGCCAAATCGCGAGCATAGTGGGGCCACTGGCACACTTCATACCAGGAGACACGCACATGGAGCGCTACACAGCCAGAAGCACCGCACTGCAGCACACAGTGTGAGGAGGTGACAACACGGAGGGACACTACCCACTTCATACACCTTTATTTCCACTTTTCTGGTTATCTTCTGAGGACAGAACATCTGTGAGCCAATTGTGATTTAATCAGAACATTGACTTTTAAAAACGGTTCTTTAAAGAAAAATGTAGCGGATGTATACCGTGACTTGTATTTATGACTGTAAAACCATGTGATGCAGGGTCGCAGTGTATGTTTGATGGGACGCCATCTTTCAGAACTGTGCTAACTCACTGTTGAAGCGTCCAATGGTAAGAGAAAAATACAGATTTGTTTTTTTGTGACAAATGGACATTGTACTCTGTACTCCTGCTGTAAGTAGCCCTTTCCATCTTTGGAATGACTTGAAAACCTCAGGCAGAGGGCAGGAAAGGGCAGTGGTGTCACGCTCGGTGCCTCGGGGCCACCCAGACCTGGGCGGAGGATCTGGCCCAGCCACTGATTCGCAAGTGTCCTAACTGCTCTAATTTCTTATCTGTAAAGCGGGACTAAGAAATGAGTGCCTACCTCATAGGGTTGTTGTGAGGAACTCAAGCTGTGTTGTCTGTAAAGTGCTTATCAGTGGCTGCCACTTCAGCGCTGAACTAATGGGTAATTAAGAACTGCAGCTGGGGTGGGGAGGGGGCTCTGCGCCATCGTTGGGTCTGAGATTGTTGATGCCTTGTATCTACCTAACTGCTCTTTCAAATTGATTGTGCTCTTGCCCTGCTTGTAATTGTAAGCTCCTACAGTCCCCCTCGGGCTAGATGGGATATGGAGGGTGGCTGGGCCTAGAGTTTATAAAGAGAGAGGCCTGGAGTGGAGCCTTGAGCTCCGGGACATAGAGGCATTGTGGATCACCTCATTTCTGTCCATCTTGGATTACTTAATTTGGTTGTTTTCCTTATCTTTCTCCCTTTATTGGGAATTACTTCATAAAATTGCTCTTCCTCTTCATATGTAATATACCCATGCTATAGCTCCCTAGATGGCCCGGTACCTGGGCTGGTCCTGCCGGTTCTCAACTGTAAGCCATAACACAGGGGAGTACAAGGGATCCCAAAATCCTTAGCCAAGAAGGAGAGCAGCTGGTCCGTGCAGACCCAGGAGGGAGAGTGGATTCCAGCTGTGAGACTGGGCTTCATGCCCCGCCCCCACTCCCCCTGCATCTTAGGAAGCCCGAGCAGCCCTTGTAAGGAAGTTTGTAGTAAGGAAGTTTGTAGCCATGCTCACAGAGCTCAGTGACCTCAAGATTGGCCTCTGTAGTCAGGAGTCCGGGGATTCTTTCCTGAGTTCTTTTCCTAACTCTGTTTTCAATCTGCAGGTGACCCTGGCAGTAACCCCAACAAACGCCAGCGGCAGCCCCCTCTCCTGGGAGATCATCCCGCAGAATATGGTGAGGGCAGGGGGTTCCCCTCCGTGGACTCCCGTGGCTCATGTGCCCCTGCCCGTCGTCCGCCGCGAAAATTCTCACCCGTCCTCCCTCTCTTTCCTTCCCACCCCCCAGGAGGGCCCCATGGTGGGTACCACAGCCATTACCATGATGAGGGCTACGGGCCCCCCCCACCTCACTACGAAGGGAGAAGGATGGGCCCACCTGTGGGGGGTCACCGCCGGGGCCCAAGTCGCTATGGCCCCCAGTATGGTCATCCCCCACCCCCTCCCCCACCACCCGACTATGGCCCCCACGCTGACAGCCCTGTGCTCATGGTCTATGGCTTGGATCAATCTAAGATGAACTGTGATCGAGTCTTCAATGTCTTCTGCTTGTATGGCAATGTGGAGAAGGTGAGCTTGCTTTCCTTGAAGAGCTGAAGGAGGCCCCATGTCTCAGATGGAGGGGAGCAGAGGGGAAGGAGCCAGTGAGGTGCCTCCTATAGCACAGACTGCCTGTTCTTCATGAAAGCTTCAGTGTTTGCAGTCTTGAGTTAACCCATGGTAAAGAGGCATGTCTTATCTTAAGAGTATTGAGACTTAATATTGAAAAGTAAGTCCTAAGACTGTAAAGATTGCCTCTGGATAGCTCCAGGTAATCAGGCAACTCAGTGCCTTTCTGGATTCTCTGCTGGAAAGTTGGCTCCGCCTGGCTACTGGCATCTTATAACAAACTAGTCCAGTCTCACGTCCATCCAAGTGCGTGTGCCTGGGCTTGGTCCCCTAAGAAAGAGTTGAGAGTAGCCTGGTGTCATGATGCACACCTTAGCACTCAGGAGCCTAGGCCTCAAAATGAGAACCTCTTTCCTAGAACACAGTAAAACTGTCTGGAACAGGAGCATTGGTGTACTCTCTGTAGTGGTTTGAGGATTTTTTTTTTTCCTGGTGTATTAAAGCACAAAGAAAGGACAAGTTAAATGGTCCTTTCTGTGGGAGCATGACTTGGCTGATGCACATGCTGTGGTGTTTCGTGTACAGGTGCTTGGGTCTCAGAGGTAGAACACTTAGAACACCCAAGATTCTCTCCTCAGCACTTTCATTGATACTGTGACAGAATATATAGCCTGTAATAGCAAAACGCACATGGCTAGCTAGCTTCCTCATTCTGTATAGTTGGTTTCATGCAGCAGCTTTCGGATGAGAGAGAAACTGCCTGGGCTCCACTGCCCACTTGGATTGAGCTCATTGCCTGGGCCAGGCCTACTCTGGGTTAGTTCTGATCCCATTCACCTGTGAGGAAATGGGAGTTTAGAACCCGAGCCGGAGTTAGCTTGTAGCTTTCGGGAGAGAGGACCCTGGCAACTAGACACTGGTGCTAAATTGTACCTTTTCTCTCTAAGGTGAAGTTTATGAAAAGCAAGCCGGGGGCCGCTATGGTGGAGATGGCTGATGGCTACGCTGTGGACCGAGCTATTACCCACCTCAACAACAACTTCATGTTTGGGCAGAAGATGAATGTCTGGTGGGTACTGTCATCATGGGTGGGGACAGGTTAGAGGGAAAAGATGGACAGAGGTGTGGTTTAAGTTGAGGTTGAGAGCAGGGTACTGACATAAGTAGGAATGGGGGTGGGGATAGGAGCCATGCTCTGCTTTCTGTGAAGCCTTGGGAGAAAGGGGCTTAGCCTCCGCGCAGCTGTGCAGCAGTGTGTACTAAAGCACCCAGCAGTATCAGATAGGCATGAGGCCAGCTGAGCCTCTGGCTGGCCCTAGAGCACAATTCAGTATATAACAAAGACCTCCTTTCTTCCCTCTCAGTGTCTCCAAGCAACCAGCCATTATGCCTGGTCAGTCATACGGGCTAGAAGACGGATCCTGCAGTTATAAAGACTTCAGCGAGTCAAGGAACAATCGGTTCTCCACTCCAGAGCAGGCAGCTAAGAACCGCATCCAGCACCCTAGCAATGTACTGCACTTCTTCAATGCCCCCCTGGAGGTGACTGAGGAGAACTTCTTTGAGGTGAGTGTTGTGGAACTCATCTGTCATGACAACTGTCTTGAGTCGGGTTCATTTGGGACACATCAAAAAAAAAAAAAAAAACAGGACAGATTCTCCTACTCATGGTGTGGTAGGTAAGAGCAGAAACATCTGTGTCCTGGTGGAGAGCTCTGTACACTGCTTTCACTTCTTCGCCAGGCAGTCATGATTGTTGGCTTGCCACAAAGGTGACGCTTTGGAACCTGGGCAGAGGGACCAAGAGGGGCCCGCCCACAGGTGTTGACCAGCAATGTCATACTGGGGGTGGCCAGGGTTGGCGTTTGAGGAACAGTCTCCTTCTTGTGCTGCCTCATCGAGGTGTCTCTCTGTGAGTCCCAGTCCACACGAAATCACAGTTGTGTGGTCTGCTTGAAGTCATCCATGTGGTTTCTGAATTCTTTGACTCTGTTTTTGCACCAGATCTGCGATGAACTGGGAGTGAAGCGGCCAACCTCTGTCAAAGTATTTTCAGGCAAAAGTGAGTCAGGGCGCCACTTTCTTACCCCACTCCTCTGTAGCTGTGGGTGGTTGGTTGCTGGGAGGAGACATATCTACTGCAGCCCTGCCTAACCCCTCCTCCGCTGTCTCCTGTTTCATTCAGGTGAGCGGAGCTCCTCTGGGCTGCTGGAGTGGGACTCCAAGAGCGACGCCCTGGAGACTTTGGGCTTCCTGAATCATTACCAGATGAAAAACCCAAGTGAGTGTCTGTGTGTCCTGCAGAATCTCCCTAGAGGCTTGATGGCTTATCTGGCTGCATGCCAGAGCCATCTTTCTACTCTCAAGATAGGACCCTGGAGATTGCCTTTGTCGCAGACACAGGCAGATGGGACTTGGTCACCAGGAGAGCAGTCTGATGACATTCTCCTGGGAGGCCAGCCAGGCTGCCAGGTTCCACCCACCTGATAGCTTGGGAGTTGCTCCAGCTTAACCTGGGTGGTGATGAGTTAGATCCCTGTAATTGACCTGCAGAGGAGGGCGTGTGCATGCAGATTGGGATGACTGACTGGTCCTGTAGCTCCAGAGGGTTCCAGCCTGACATCTGTCCTTTTGTTTGCAGATGGCCCGTACCCATACACTCTGAAGTTGTGCTTCTCCACCGCACAGCACGCCTCCTAACTAGATACTGGGAAGGAGGAGTCCATTCGAGCAGGAAAATGTTTCTTTCCTTTAAGCTGTTGGTTTCTTTGGTTTTGTTTTGATTTATTTTTGCAGTTTTTTCCTTTTAAGTGCTAGGTCAGTAGAAGCTTAACCACAACAGAAATGCTGGAACTCTGGAGGGGGGAGGGGAACTGGTATCTCCCAAGATAACCTTCACTTTTTAAAATAACTGTATGTGTGATTTTTTTTTTCCTGTTCATACATTTGTGCTGCCCATGTATCTTGGCACATTTCAATAAAATTGTTTGGAAAATAAAACTATTTGCTGGGGCTCCAAGGGTGGGTTGTCTGCTTTCCTCTCTCCCACTTAGCATTCTGAAGAGTGGTGGGCCCAGCCAAGATGGGCAATAAACAGGAATTAGAATCCAGTGGCATTCTTGAAGGGCACTGCCCAAGCCAAGCTCTAGGTAGTGATTGAAAAGGTGGTGATAAGCCAGGCAGTGATGGTACACGCCTTTAATCCCAGCACTTGGAAGGCAGAGGCAGGCACATCTCTGAGTTCAAGGCCAGCCTGGTCTACAGAGTGAGTTCCAGGACAGCTGGGGTTACACAGAGAAACCCTATCTCAAACAAACAAACAAAAAAAGGTGGTGATAGTTCAGTAGTAAAGGTGCTGACTTCGTGAGTTCAACCCTGTTCTTTAGATAGCCCTGATCTTGTGTGCATCATATCGAATGCACAAGCTCATGCAAGTACATAGATGCACTTAAACTAAGTGGAACAGTGGTAATGCATACCCTTAATCCCAGCACTCAGGTAGAAACGGGCAGGTCTGAGTTTCAGGATAGCCAGGTGTCCACAGAGAAAACCGGTCTTGAAAACAGTGGATCTGGAGCACTATTGTGCTGTCCTGTAGTCCAAGTGCTTAGCTCTCTGGAATAGGAGTGAGTGGCTTGAGGCTGATCTCTAGGTCCTTGAGTTCAGTTCCAGGTAACCACATGGTGGCTCACAACCATCTGTAATGGGATCTGATGCCCTCGTCAGCCTGCAGGGGTACATGGAGATAAGAGTACTACATTAAATCTTAAAAAACTAGGAAGAAGAAAAGCTGGTTCTGATGCTGTTCGCTCTGACAAATGACAGCTAGACCTTGGACTGTGTGTACAGAGTATCATTGTTGAGGTGTACTGTGGTTTACTTAACCTGGTCCTGAAAATAATTTCCAGGTCTTGCTAACTCACTGACATCCTGAGGCAGAGTTTACAGTGGGGTTGAAGGATGCAAACTGCATCGTGGATAGCCCTGGGGTCTAGACGGAAACCTCCGAAGGCTTCAGTAGAAGCAAGACCTAGAAGGAGCATGGGTTAAAGACTCGTATCCTGGAGAGTGGGAACAGGCCACACTAGTGACAGTGGTGACAATGTCCTGGAGAGTCCTGAGGTCACGTGGAAAGTACTAAATGCACCCGTTTCCTGTAAAACAATCTACAATTCATCTTCTGTTGGCAATTTGGCCTGTAGATGTATATACACTCCATGTGTATCACCCACAGTTACTCTTTTATACCACTTAGATGATGCCCATCTCAACGAAATGAGGACCACTCCAAGGTATGGCTGAGGTTTTGTAGATAGAAGGGAGGGTACAGTCAGAGGCATCTGGAAGGGTCCAGAGCAGGGAGAGAAAGTAATAGACTGAACATGCCCAGTGGGGAGTCACAGAAAGGGGGTGGTGGACCAAGAGGAGAGGGTGAAGAGCATACATGGCCAAAATGGCAGGGTTGTATAGGAATCAAGCTAAAAGAGCGCCCCAGGAGCTGGAGTTTAGGGTAGGGGAAGGGGTGAGAAGAGTTGAGGAGCTACACAGGTGTAGACTGAGTCTGCAGGTGCTTTGGTTTGCTAATAGCACCACCAGTTAGCCACTTGTCCCTGGATTTCTTTTGGCTTAAAAATCCAGGCAACAATTTCCTCCCTAATTTCTTCTTCCCCCCCCCCCCCCCCCCCCCCCACCAGATAGGGTTTCTCTGTGTAGCCCTGGCTGTCCTGGAACTCACTCTGTAGACCAGGCTGGCCTCGAACTCAGAAATCTGCCTGCCTCTGCCTCCCAAGTGCTGGGATTAAAGGCGTGCACCACCACCGCCCGGCTTTCCTCCCTAATTTCTTAGCTGAAGTTAGGGTACCCTTTCTGGTCATATGTTGGTATCTGCATAGGATTTTCCAATAAATAGAGGATAAACATTACTCCTGGAAGTTGCTACATCTGCGGCTTGTGTGGAAAAAAAAAAACCTGCCTATCTCAGCTGTAAGTCTGGGTAGCAGACATCCCCTATTGTCCCACTGGCCCAGAGACATCTGTTCACCCTCTTGGTAAACATCTCCCTAAGGACCACACTTAGAAGGTATTTTATGCTCTTGGGTAATACTTTCTCAGGCTTTTTTTTTTTTTGTATGTCTCTTTTTAAAATATAGCCTTTTGCCAGGTGGTGGTGGTGGTGGCACATGCCTTTAATACCAGCACTCGGAAGATAGAAGTAGACAGATCTCTATAAATTCGAGGCCAGCCTGATAGCCAGAGCTACACAGAAACCCTGTCTAGAAATAAACAGAACATATTTATTTATTTATTTATTTATTTATTTATTTAGACACAGTCTCTCTTTATAGTCCTGGAACTTGCTATGTAGACGAGGTTTGTCTTGAACTCACAGAGATCTATCTGCCTCTGTCTCTTGAGTGCTAGGATTAAAGGTCTGAGGAGGCACCACATTGAACTTCCTTGGGTTCTTTTCACAGTTGGTTGCCAGGGTAAGATGATGCACACCGCCTATTCTCAGGAGGCAAAAGGAGGAGGATCCTTGCAAGTTCCAGGCCAGCCTGGGGTTTTATATAGACCTTACATAAGAAAGGGAGAGGAGGCCAGGAATGTGTTAGGTGTTAAATGCTTGCCTACTCTGCCTCAGTCCCCTGCACCACAAAACAAAGGAGGGTGGGCGTTAGAGCCATTTACTCATGCATTGCACTTCTAAATGTCCAGTAACCTTGAATCAGTAACTTCCCTGGTCCAAGAGCCAACTTCTTATGTACCTCCTTCTGGGGATAAGGGAATAAAAACTACTTAATTCTGGCCAGTCTGTATCCTAGCAACTTTTTTGTTACCATATCCTGGCGAGGGCTGTAGATTGCTAAGCAGCTACCATATGCCCTTGACTATTTCAGTTGTCTGCATTTTTGTTGTTCCAGCACAGCGTCGTGATGAACTTTATACACAGTTTTCCAACACAACTTGAAATATTTTCTCAGGCCAGCTTCCCACTGGGCCAAAGGTTTAAGGACGTCCTAAGCACAGGAAACACGAGGGAGTGCTGTTTTCGTTTGCCCTTAGTAAAGATGGCGAACTAGGTGAGGCCTCGCTGCTAAAGGGCGCTGGCTGAGGTGGCTTCGATGCCCTTGATCAACATGGCGAACATTTGTGCCCGCCCCCTGTGTTTTTCTTCGGTTGTAGGTCACAGGGCTTCAGAGCTCCAGAGATGGCTACCGCGATGGCAGTTCCCAGCAAACTCCTTGGCCTGATGATGCAGCGTGAGTTACCCCTTAATCCGTGGGGGCTCGTTGTCCTGTCATCTTGTTATAACGGCGATAGAACGGGAAGCCTGCCTGGGTCACTTTAAACTCAGGAGTCCCTTTGTAGTTTAAAATGAAATTGTAATTTTTTTAGGTCTGTCTTTCAACCTGAATTCTTTGTCCCCAGGCTTGGGTCATTTCCACAAACAAGGTTCTAACGTAGTCTCAGACTGAAACCACTCATAAGCAACCCTTAAGCACCTAAGTCTTTTGGTTTGGTTTTGGCTTTTCGAGACAGGGTTTCTCTGTGTAGCCCTGGCTGTCCTGGAACTCACTCTGCAGACCAGGCTGGCCTCTCGAACTCAGAAATCCGCCTGCATCTGCCCTCCCAAGTGCTGGGATTAAAGGCGTGCGCCACCACTGCCCGGCCATACCCTAATTTTAAAAGTTATGTCTGAGTTCGAGGCCAGCCTGGTCTACAGAGTGAGTTTCAGGACAGCCAGGGCTATACAGAGAAACCCTGTCTCGAAAAAAAAAAAAAAAGTTATGTCTGGTCGTGCCAGTGTCTGTAAGGAGCTTGTGTTGTAGTCACTAGGAGCATATGCTGTTAAAAAGTCCCTAATCTAGGCTCTCAAAGGCTCTTTCTTTTCTCTCCCCAGAGCTGAGAGGTACCAACCAGCTGTACTTCAACATCAGCCTTCGATCTCTGAGCTCCTCTGCACAGGAGGCCTCCAAAAGAGCCCCCGAGCAAGTCTCAGACCACAACTACGAGTCTCTTCAAGTAACATCTGCCCAGAAGCATGTTCTCCATGTACAGCTAAACCGGCCAGAGAAGAGGAATGCCATGAACAGGGCTTTCTGGAGGTCTGGCCTGCAAAGCTACGAGCCTCTCTGCCAGCGGAGGCAGAGGTGGGCCGGGACAGAGGCTCCCCACTCTAGATATAACGTTAATGTTACCTTTACTTCTTGTACCTCTGCAGGGAGTTGGTGGAATGCTTCCAAAAGATATCCAAAGACTCCGACTGCCGGGCTGTTGTAGTCTCTGGTGCAGGAAAAATGTTCACTGCAGGTACTTCTCTGCCTCCAGGCACCCCTCCCTGCTGGTACAGCCAGGCTGGTGGGTTTTGCTGATTTTGTTAGACTACCCTTGCTTTTAGCATTTTTTCTTTTTTTTTTCTCCTCTGACTGGCCTGGAATTCTCTGTTTAGGCTTCTTTTTTTTTTTTTTTTCGAGACAGAGTTTCTCTGTGTAGCCCTGGCTGTCCTGGAACTCACTCTGTAGACCAGGCTGGCCTCAAACTCAGAAATCCGCCTGCCTCTGCCTCCCAAGTGCTGGGATTAAAGGCGTGTGCCTCCACCGCCCAGCCATGTTTCAGCTTCTTAAATGTTGACTGCTGGGATTATAAACATGGCGTGATGCTTTGGCCCCCTCCTTTTGTTTCCTTTTATTTTGTGTGCATGTGCATGCACACATGTGCAAAAGTCAGATGACAACTTTTGGGAGTTGGTTCTCTCCTTCCCCATGATCAAGCTCAGCTGGACGCTGACCCAGCTTGCCTGCAAGCCTTCAAACACCTTTTTCTGCTGAGCCATCTTGCTGGCCCCACGGTGGTTCTCAATTACAGCTTTTAGTTTATCTTATTTTACTTTTTAAAGATTTATTTATTTATTTTATGCATATGAGTACACCATTGCTCTCTTCAGACGTACCAGAAGAGGGCATTGGATCCCATTACATACAGATGGCTGTGAGCCACCATGTGGCTGCTGGGAATTGAACTCAGGACCTCTGGAAGAGTAGTCCATGCTCTTAGCTGAGTCATCTCTCCAGCCCTGTTTGGTTTTTTTTTTTTTTTCTTTTAAGATTTCTTATTTTTAACTATGTGTCGTATCCATGTGACCATCTCTATATATGTGAGTACAGGTGCCCACAGAACTCAGGGAGGTCAGATCCCCCTAGGGCTGGACTAACAGGCAGCTTGGGATCAATTTGACAGGGTTGCTGGGACTCCAACCCTGTCTGCTGTTAACAGTATACAGGCTCTTAACTGTTGAACCATCTCATTAGCCCTCAGTGGGTTTTTATTTGTTTTGTTTTCTGAAACAGGGTTTCTTTGTGTAGCCTTGGCTACCTCAGAACTTGATCTGTAGACCAGGCTGGCTTGGAATTCAGAAATCTGTCTGCTTCTGCCTCCTGAGCACTGGGATTAAATGCTTGCACCTCCATACCCAGTTTTTTGGGTTTTTTTAAGTCTAATTTAAAACATTCATGTGTGTGTGCTCAGGGGTTGGCACAAAGCCCAGAATTCCCTCCCCACTACAAATTCAAATATCGAAATTAGCTCAACAGAACATGATAGGATCCTGAAGCTGGATTACCATAGTGGATCTGTAAGCTTGAATGAGACTCTGGACCTCTCAAAACCTACAGGGGTGTCAACCAGTGTGTGACATGCACAGGTTGACTTCTGCTTATACCCCCACATGTGGAAGTTACTCTACTGCCCTTTGTCCTCTTTGACCCCTAACCCTTTCTCCATTTATTAGCATGGCTTGTTTCCCAAATTTCTGTTCTGCTGTGAAACCCATCCAATGATTTTTAAACTTTTTTTTTTTTTTTTTTGGTTTTTCGAGACAGGGTTTCTCTGTGTAGCCCTGGCTGTCCTGGAACTCACTCTGTAGACCAGGCTGGCCTCGAACTCAGAAATCCGCCTGCCTCTGCCTCCCGTGTGCTGGGATTATAGGCGTGCGCCACCACCGCCTGGCCCAACATTTTTTATTTTATGTGCATTGGTGTTTTATGTACTTGTGTGAGGGTGTCAGATCCCCCGGAACCGGAGTTACAGATGGTTGTGAGCTGCCCTGTGGGTGCTGGGAATTGAACCTGGATCCTCTGGAAGAGCAACTGGTGCTCTCGACCCGAGACAGCTCTCCCCAGTGATTGTTTTAGCTTCAGGTGTTTTGTTTGCAGTCTTCGGCTTTCTAGTTGGTTCTCTGTGACGTGGCCTCAATGTAGCCCACTGGCTTTCTAGACCCTCCTGCCTTGACCTGCTGTCCGGCCTACCTCTTGTTCCTTCTTTTTTTGTTTTATATTTTTGCACGTGTGTGAGTTCATTTGCATGTGCATGCACAGGAATGAAATCACTAAGGTTGATGTCCCATGTCTTTATTTTTACTTTCCCTCTTTCTCTCTTTTTTTTTCTCGTTCTTTCTATCTATATTTCTTTCTAATAATTTATTTATTTTTATTTTATGTACATTGGTGAGTTGACTACATGTGTGTCTGTATGTGGGTGTCAGGTCCCCTGGAACTGAGTTACAGACAATTGGGAGCTGCCATGTGGGTGCTGGAATTTGAACCCAGATCCCCTGAAACAGCAGCCAGTGCTCTTAACTGCTGAGCCATCTCTAAGCCTTGGGATTGTGGTGATGATGATGATGATGATGATGATGATGATGATGATGATGATGATGATTGGGTTTTCAAGCCTGGGTTTCTCTGTGTAGCCCTGGCTGTCCTGGAACTCACTCTGTAGACCAGGCTGACTTCAAACATACAGAGGTCCACCTGCCTCTGCCTCTGCCTCTGCCTCTGCCTCCTGAGTGCTGGGATTAAAGGCTTGGAACACCAAGGCTTTCTGTTTGTTTTTATTTGGATTGGTTTTTTTGAATATATCGAAGATGAACCTCAATGTGTTATTTGAATACAGGGCTTCTGCATTCTAGGCAAGTGCCACCACAGACCCCTCAGTGGTAGGTTTTAGGCAAGTGCTCCACCACTGAGCCATACCCCCAGCTCTTCCCTTGTGAATTCTAAGCAAACAGGGCAGTGCCCTCCACCCCACTGGGTGAATTCTAGGCAAGCGTTCAACCACAGCTACCAACCAGCTAAGACTTTTACATTTACTGCATGGGCTGGGAGACAAGGGCTCACAAGCTTCCCCTAGCTATGTGTGGGAATAGCTTACCATTCACGGAGAATATCTGTCTGATTAAAAAGTCTATAGCTGGTCTCAGGAATGCCAATATTTCCAGCACTAGGGAAGCTGAGGCTGGAGACTCTGTAGATTGAGGTTAGCCTGGGCTACACAGAGGAACCTTGTCTTGAGCAAAACAAAACTATATGTGTGTATGTGTATATGTGTATGTATACATATATATATTTGGTGCCCATCAGGGAATCCCTGATACCCCCTAGACCTTCATGAGTTTCTTTCTCTGCTGTGGTGGTGTTTTGTTTGGGCCCACAGCTCCTGGGTTCTGAGCCCTGGCTGGGTTAATGAGTGGGGCCCTGAGAGCTACGTAACCTCTTATCCCCTTCTCACTAGGTATTGACCTCATGGACATGGCGTCAGACATCATGCAGCCCTCAGGAGATGATGTGGCCCGTATGGCCTGGTACCTCCGTGACCTCATCAGCCAATACCAGAAGACCTTCACTGTCATTGAGAAGGTGACTCAGAGCAGGGTGGCATCCCCTCTGCCTTCTGCCAGCTTTGACAACAACTCTCCTTTTCCATTCTAGTGCCCCAAGCCAGTGATTGCCGCCATTCACGGAGGCTGCATTGGCGGAGGTTAGTCTGTAGCCAGTGGCCACCGCTTGGGCGCCAACTAGTGGGGAGGCTGCTACCCCCTCCACTCCCGCCAGTGGCCTCAGCTCAGCTGCTGCTAATTAGACTTGGTCCCCTGTTTTGGGAGGACAGATGGGTTCCTGTCGTTATTTATTGTCCCTGGCCTTTTCCTCCCAGGTGTGGATCTCATTTCTGCCTGTGACATTCGCTACTGTGCCCAGGACGCTTTCTTCCAGGTCAAGGTGAGACACTTCCTGAGCCCTTGCCTTCTGGAACCCCTGTAGTGTTAAGGCAACCTCAGGCTAGGGCGGAGCAGAGACAGTCCAGGCCAAGGCAGCTGGTTCTGAGGGCTTCCTGGAAGAAGGTTCATCAGAACCAAATACCTCCAGACCAAGGCAGACATGGAGAGGCTCAGCTTGTAGTCTCTGCACCCGAGAAGCTAAGACAGTCAGGGCTATTGCGTGAGTGGTGAGCATTATGACTTTTTTTTCCTGTTGCTGTGATAAAATACTTGGAAGAGCACCTTACCAGAGAAGGGGTTTATGTAGCCCACGGTTCAAGATACAGTCCATCCTGGGGAGGGGGTGTGTGGAGTCAGGGCAGCAGGACCTAGAAGCACCTGGACACGTCTCTCTGCAGTCAGATCAGTGAGGGCTCGTACGTACTCCACCCTCTCTACCCCCAGGATCCCACCCACATAGATGCAGTCAAGATAGTACCTCCACTGGCAGTGGTGGCACACGCCTTTAATCCGAGAACTTGGGAGGCAGAGGCAGGCAGATTTCTGAGTTTGAGGCCAGCCTGGTCTACAGAGTGAGTTCCAGGACAGCCAGGGCTACACAGAGAAACCCTGTCTCCAAAAACCAAAAACTAAAATCAAAAACCAAACAAAACAAACAAACAAACAAACAAAAAGATAGTACCTCACAGGCATGCACAGAGACTGGTCTCTAGATACTGTTAGGTGTGTAAGCATGAGCTACCACACAGCCCAACCTGAGCTACATAGAGAGGCCAGGTCAGAAAGGTGGACATGAAGGAGAAAAAGCTCTGCCCAGCACCAAAAGGGAGATGTAGGCTCATTTGTACAGTGCCATCATGGGCACTCTCGTGATGAGCTAGTGGTCTGTACAGAGAGACAGAGCTGGGACTGCTACTAGCTGTGCTGGAAAGGGTAGGGGGTGGAATGGCACCCAGGGTTCTAGAAAAGGTCTCATGAGCAAGCTGGAGGGTTTGGTGGCCAGCGCATCTTGAGGTTTGTCTGAGCTGTAGGGTGGCGAAGCCTCTGCAGGCAATCTGTGATGCCCCGAGCTCGCATGGAAAACAAGCAAACGCTGATAAGTGTTTCTCTCTAGGAGGTGGATGTGGGCCTGGCTGCTGATGTTGGAACACTGCAGCGACTGCCCAAGGTCATCGGGAGCCGGAGGTAAGAGGGGTGACCGGGAAGAGGGGTCAGCCCAGCCCCTCCCAGAGGCAGGATGACAGAGTCTTCTGATCTGCTCTCCCTATTCTGTAGCCTGGTCAACGAGCTGACCTTCACCGCCCGCAAGATGATGGCTGACGAGGCCCTGGACAGTGGGCTGGTCAGGTAGGGCTCTGATTGGCTGGCTGATGGCAAGGAAGTACACAGGGCCATCCAGGCCAGGTTCTGCAGTCCCCTGTATCCAGAGACCCGATGGCGTTTGCCAGAGTGCCTGCTTCTTCCTTTGAGTATCGTGATATGGTTGAGCCCTTTGGTTGGGGTTTCCCATTTTCTCTGGGAGGCCTCCTGGTCATCCACTGGGCCAGGGGGAGGGTGTCCCTCTCACCTAATCCTTCCCTGGCAGCCGCGTGTTCCCAGATAAGGACGTCATGCTGGATGCAGCCTTTGCCCTGGCGGCCGATATTTCCAGCAAGAGCCCTGTGGCTGTGCAGGGTTCAAAAATCAATCTAGTCTACTCCCGAGACCATTCTGTGGATGAGAGCCTTGACTACATGGTAAGGCCCAGCCTACACCAATCATGGTCCACCCTGGTCCAGGGTGATCGACTCTTGTCGAGAGGGGAGAATCTGCGCATGTGCGCACCTCTGATTGGTGCCTGCTGGCCTTTCCCACACCCTTGACCCAGGCCACCTGGAACATGAGCATGCTGCAGACCCAGGATATCATCAAGTCAGTCCAGGCAGCCATGGAGAAGAAGGACACAAAAAACATCACCTTCTCCAAGCTCTGAGTGCCTTCCTGGCCCTGAAAGAGGAAGACTCGTGGAGCCAGGCTGATCCCCGAGGTGCCTCTTCCTATGTGGTATCCCAGTGTATAACTTTATGACTTAGTTCTTCATTTCCTGGGGCCTTATCTTCACATCTTCACGGTGAACAATAAAGTTTGAACACAGTGTGATGTCTTTACTGCAGTGGGTGGGGCCTCAGAGGCACTGGCTCCAGGAAGGGCAGCAGGGAAGGTGGGGAGGCGGGGAGGCGGGCACATCTGACCAGGCCAAGAGGAAGTGTGTAAGGAACAGATTCACTGAAGGCCGAAAGGGACACCTGTTCCCTGTGCTTGTCCATGTGTCACTGTAGGGCTATGGAGTTGAGCTGACCTCATTGCTACCAATCCTGAGCCAATCAGTTCATTTCTTCCTCCTTTCTTTTTCTTTCCTTGCAAGAGCAGTAAGTGCCCTTAACCCCTTTGCCATCTCTGCCGCCCCTTTACAGATCTGTGAGGTGTTGTTAGTTATCGGTGTGCGTGCATTCGGGAGGAAGTTCGTTCTTTCCCCCACATGGGTCCTTGGGTTGAACTTGGTGGCAAGTATCTTCTTTACCTACTAAGCCACACTAGCCACTCCTCCCCAAGTCCCCTTTTAATTTTATTTTATTCTTAGATACAGTCTCATGTAGACAAGTCTGACCTGGAACTCACTGTGTAGCGGAGAAGGATCCTGGACTCCTATTTGCAGATGTGAATCACCACATCTGGCCAGTTGCCTTCCCCCCCCCCCATTGTTTTCTTATCCATGAATAGTCTGGATTTATGTTTGGAATGAGTGTAAGAGGTCAAACATTTACTTAGTGTTTTCTGTATGCAGAATACCGAGTCCGGTGACGGGCACTCATTAACTTGGTGAGCATTTGCTCCTCCTCCCCTGCATTGATGGGACTGGATCCCAGGACCCCACACAGGCCACGCAAATGCTCCACTTCTGAGCTCTAGCCCAGCCTCTTGTTTCCTTTTCATTTCTATTTTAATTGCACTTTGGGTTTTTGTCTGCACGTGCGCCTCAACCTTTGGCGGTATTCCTCAGGACCCCTCAACCTTGTCCGGATTTTGTTTTTAATCTTATTTTATGGATGGGTGTTTTAACCTGTAGTATGTGTAGCACGTGCTCACATCACCCCACAGGAGCCAGAAAAGGCTGTGGGTCCCTGGAACGGAAGTTACAGATGGTTGTGAGCCACCGTGTGTGTCTGGGAATCCAACCCAGGTCTTTTAGAAGGGCTCTTAACTGCTGAGCCAACTCTCCAGCCCTTTTATTTTAGATTTCTTGAGTCAGGGTTTCTCTGTGTAGCCTTGGCTGTCCTGGAACTCACTTTGTAGACCAAACCTCAAATTCAGAGATTTGCCTGTCTCTGCCTCCCTAGTGCTGGGATTAAAGACCTGTGCCACCACTATCTGGCATGAGAATTCTTTTATATTTATTTACCTGATATATGAGTGTTTTGTCGTGTGTATGTCTATCTTAGAGTTTTTACTACTCTGACAAACACCATGCCCAAAAGCAAGTCAGGGAGGCAAGGGATTATTTTACAGTGATGTGCGCAATTCATCATCAAAAGCAGTGTTGGCAGGAACTCAAGCATGGCAGGAACCTGGAGGCAGGAACTGATGCAGAGGCCATGGAGGGGTGCTGCTTACTGACTTGCTCCCCATGGCTTGCTCAGCCAGCTCTCTTACAGACCCCAGGACCAGCAGTCCTGGAGTGGCCATGTTCACAGTGGGCAAGGCCCTCCCCATCCATCACTAACTGAGAGAATGCCTGCCAGTTGTATCTTACTGACACATTTTTCCCAGCTAAGATCCCTACCCTTAGATGACACTAGCTTGTGTCACATTGACATAAAATGAGCCAGCACAATGTCTGCACACCACATCTATATCACTGGTGCCATCAGAAGTCAGAAGAGGCCATAGATTCCCTGGAAACCAGTTACAGCTGGTTGTGAGCCTTCTGATGTGGGTCCTCTCCAAGAACAAGTACTCCTACTTGCTGAACCATCTCTCCAGCCCCTCTACCTAGTCTCCAACTATGCTAGGCTGACTATCTAGCAGGCCCCCGGGATCTAGGTTCTGGCTCTGCCTCTTCTGGGGCTGGGAGTCCGTGTGTGTGCTCAGACCTATCTGTCCTGTGGGCTGAACTCAGGCCTCCACTACTGTGGGAAGCACTTTGCTGCCTGAGTCTTCTCCCCATTACCCCACTCCCTTTTTTTTTTGTTTTGTTTTGTTTTTTTTTTTCCATAAACTCCTGATCCTTCTGCCTCACTGAAATTTTTGGTCCTTGTGCTTCAACCTCCTGAACAGCTGGGGTTGGTTACAAGCCTGTGCAACCAGGAGAGCAGTTTTCCTCATCCCCCACCCCAACCATGTTGTTTTTTGGTAATGGTCTCTTTATGTCCTTGATGTCCTTGAACTCACAGCAATCCTCCGGCATCAATGCCCCTAATGTTCAGATTGCAGGCATGAGTATGCCATCTTGTCTCCTGTTGTGAACACTCCTCCTCTTCTTCTTCCTCTTCCTCCTCCTCTTTCCTGGGTTTTTTTTTTTTTTTCAACACAGGGTTTCTCTGTGTAGCCCTGGCTGTCCTGGAACTCACTCTGTAGACCAGGCTGGCCTCGAACTCAGAAATCTGCCTGCCTCTGCTTCCCAAGTGCTGGGATTAAAAATGCATGTGCCACTACCACACAGCTTCTCTTTCTTTTTCTTTTTTTTTTCTTTTCTCTTTCCCCTTTCCTTCTTTCTTCCTTCCTTTCTTTCTTTCTTCCTTTCTCTCTCTCTCTCTCTCTCTCTCTCTCTCTCTCTCTCTCCCTTCCTTCCTTCCTTTCTTTCTTTCTTCTTCTGAGACAGGATCTTTTTACATAGCCTTGGCTGTTCCAGAACTGACTATTTAACTGTTACATCACCTAGCTATCCCTCCCCAGTTTGAGACTGCAGGAGAACCTCAAACTCTGCCTTCCTCTGTCTCCTAAATGATAGGATTAAAGTCATTGCCACTAAACTCAGCAATTTTTTTCTAAGGCAGAGTCTTGCTCTGCAGACCAGGCTGCCCCTGAGCATGCAAGTAATTCTGCCTCTGCCTCCCAAGTGCTGGGATTACTCAAGCATAAGGGCTACCTACAGCCAGCTACCATTTCCCACACATCTCTCTGGACAAGCTATCAGCTAGACTCTCAAGATGGCCTATGTCCTAGTACTGGGCTACCAGCCCACCTACTATCTGGTGAGATGCCCACCTGAGCCCACACCTCCTCTTCCTGAAAACCCATTGGGTTGTTGGGTTTTTATTTGTTTTGGGGCAGGATCTCAGGCAGCCCGACCTGGCCTTGAATTCACTATATAGAGGAGGATGACCTCCATCACCCGGGGAACATCCTGGTTGGTCATGGGTGCTGGGATCCAGGCGTGCATTAGCATACTCTGTAATGCTTGGTTTCTTGCAAGCCACAAAAGCATTCTACAAACTAAGCTAACTTCAAACTTGCAGCAATTCTCTTGCCTCACCTTTTCATGTGCTGGGGTTATGGATCGGGTCCCCGGTGAGGCTGACCACTGCCTCCATTCCTCTCAAGGATTTATGATGTGGTTACTACCATTTCTTCCATGTTACAAATGGGCAGAGGAGACAATGGCACTGCATAGCCAGGAAGTAACAATGGCAGAACTGGAACCCGAAACCTGTAGCCCCAGCTGTGTGTGCCCTAAGCCCCCGTTATATAGTGTGTGGGGTCAGGAGGTACCTGCTGTTTCTCCTGCTTCTATTGCCCACCTGTTCCCACATTCCTGTGGCCTAGCCCCTGCCCCGCCCACCTGATTCACCAGCCCTCTGCCAACAATCCTCAGGGCAGGGTTTTATGGTTCTGATAAAGCCTTGCAGGGGCAAAGTCGAGAAACACTTCCTCCTTGTCAGGGCCCTGGGAGGGTCAGCATCCCTGCTGCCAAGATGGGCATTGAGGGCGTGCCCTAGAGGTCCCCACCGGAGACACCTTATGAACTCTCTCCCCTGCCAGCCACTCCCTCTAGTATAAGGGGCACCTGCAATCAGCCATCACTTCCCACACATCTCTTCTCTCTGGACAAGCTATCAGCCAGACTCTCAAAATGGCCTATGTCCCAGCACCAGGCTACCAGCCCACCTATAATCCGGTGAGAATGTCCCCCTGAGCCCACACCTCCTCTTCCCCAAACCCCATTTTTTTGTTTTCTCTCCCTTTGCTATGCTGGGCAAGTATTCTTCTACTGAGCCACATCCTTAGCTCCTTACCCCAAGTTTCATCTCCTCCACTTAAGGGACTGAGGGTCATTGGGGTGAGAGGAAAGGGTTGTGACAGACAGGCAACCTCTGAGGCTCTTCAACTGGTCCCTTCTACAGACTCTGCCCTACAAGAGGCCCATCCCAGGTGGCCTCAGTGTCGGAATGTCCGTTTACATCCAAGGAGTGGCCAAAGAGAACATGAAACGGTGAGACAGTCCCCAGCCCCCTTCCCCGCTCACCCCAGGGAGGGGCCTTCACCTTCTCTAACTCTGGTGCCAGGTGGTTTGAAACATTGTTGGGATTCCATTGTTCATGGGATTCCTCTGGCTGCTTGTGGGGTACAAATGGCCTATGGGGACAAAAATGGACAGGGAGACCCCAACCTAGGAAGTGGACAAAGAAAGGAAGCAGTGGAGGGCTAGTAGACTAAGGGCCGTGTGGATCATATCAAGATTGGCCAAGAGAAGTCAGGAAGGGGTCACTACAAGAGGTGGCCCCATGGCTGGGACAATACCCTGAAGTGACAGATTTGAGAGTGAATTCAGATCACAAGCTCAGAGCCATGCCCTGAGGTCACCTCCCCTTGCCCCCTGTGTTTGCGGCGGGGGTGGGGGGGGGAGGGGTACTCAGCCACTGTGTGATTCAGATTGCTACTGAACATCTCTGTACTTCAGCTTCCAATCTGTAAAATGGGATGACTGTCAGATTTCAGGGTGCAAAGGAGCAATTCCACTAAGGCTTGGCTTTTTCCATGGTTCAGCTTGGTACATATGTGTGTGCAGAGCATATGTACATGTGTGTATGCATGTGTAAGTGAGCCAGAGGTTAACCTCAAGTGTCTTTCTCAGGCACCATCCACCTTTGTGTGTGTGTGTGTGTGTGTGTGTGCTCATGTATGTGTGTGCATGTGTGTGCACACATGTGTATGTACACGTGTGTATGTGCAGGTGCATCAGTGTGTGTGTGGAGGCCAGAGGTCAACTTCAGGTGTCACCTCAATCACCTTTCGAGTTGTTTTTTGTGTGTTTTGTTTTGTTTCTGAGGCAGTGGTCTCACTATGAGGCCCTGGCTAGCATCACCGTGCCTAGTACTGGGAGCAGAGAGGGTGTGGACAAAGACCTCTGCGCACCAGAAATCCAATAGTCTGGAGGCTAAGACAGGAAGATCACAAGTTAGAGGCTAGCCTGGGCTACACCAACCCCCTCAACGCGCCCTCCCCAGAAGAAAACAGTAAAAGAAAGATAGGAGTCCAATTTGCCTTGATCATTGAAGAGACTATGGGGAGACGAGAAGGAGAGATAGAGAGGAGGGGTAGCCACAGACTCTGTCTTAGGAATGGAACGCAGGATCCTTACCTCCCTCTGAGCCAGTCAGGGTGACCCCCGGACAGGATGAAGTCAGGGCTCCCTACGGAAGGCCCCATGCACAGGCGGGCAGCACCTTGAACCATCCCTCATATCCCACCAGGTTCCACGTGAACTTCGCTGTGGGGCAGGATGAGGGGGCGGATATTGCTTTCCACTTCAATCCCCGCTTCGATGGCTGGGACAAAGTGGTCTTCAACACGATGCAGAGCGGGCAGTGGGGCAAAGAAGAGAAGAAGAAGAGCATGCCTTTCCACAAGGGCAAGCACTTCGAGCTGGTGTTCATGGTCATGTCTGAGCACTACAAGGTGGGCGCCCCTCCCCTTCCCTCCCTGCAGCCTTCCCCACGCCCTCCCTGCCATCCACTCTGATGGATGGAAGCCTTGGGCATACTAGGCAGATGCAAGATGCTCTCTCTACAACTAAGCCACAGCCCTAGCTCTCTTTTAATTTTTTAATATGCTCTATATATTCTCTTTATATTCTTCACATATATTCTATATAGGCCCAGCTCTCCTGGAACTCGCTATATAGAACAGGCTGGCCTTGAACTCACTTACAGAGATCTACCTGCCTCTCTCTCATGAATGCTGGGATTTAAAGGCGTGCCCGGCTCTCCTGACTTTTTAAGGGGTGGGGGAATGCTAGGATCTAATTCAAGTTGTCAGACTCAGTACAGAGAGCTTGTAGCTGCTGAACCATCTTGGCAGCCCTCTAGTCATTTTTTTTTTTTTGAACTTTTTTTAAAATTTTTTTTTAAAGATTTATTTATTGATTATATGTAAGTACACTGTAGCTGTGTTCAGACACTCCAGAAGAGGGAGTCAGATCTCATTATGGATTGGTTGTGAGCTACCATGGGGTTGCTGGGATTTGAACTCAGGACCTTCGGAAGAGCAGTCAGTGCTCTTACCTGCTGAGCCATCTCTCCAGCCCTTTTTTGAACTTTTAATTTAAGATTTCACTTGTTTGCCCAAACTGTTCTAAGGCTTCGGTAGTCTCCTGCCTCAGCTCTCTGAGTGCTAAAACTGCAGGTGTGTACACCATCTCCAGCTTGAGAGTGGCATACGGATGTCATCAGACCCAGCACTTAGCATACAGGAAGTCCTCAGTCCTACAGGACTGGCTCTGGATCTACATCTGTCACATGGATCAATGATCAGACTCCTGGGGATGTAAAGTACAGCAGGCCACTTCCAGCCTGACGTAAGCCTCTGGCATGCCTGGCCGGGTTGTCATCCTCTTGACAGACTCAGATATGAGCAACTCCCATTTCAGGGAAGATTTTTAAGTAAAAGTTCAGAAAGGTAAAGTAACTTATCTGAGGTCACACAAGTAAGGACCATGCCAGAGCCAGACCTTACAGCCAAGTGGTTTTGTGCGGATACCAACCCTCGGGCCTAATTCCGCTCCTCCTGACTAAAGTCTCCGTTCTTTCTTATCCACCACTGTGAGCTGACTCTGTACCTTAGTTTGACCTCTGGTCCCTGAGTCCCAAAGTTCCTGCTGGTGAGGCGCGCCTAGAACCCAACAAATACATTGGACTCCAAAAGAGATCAAAAAGATCTCTTAGGGCTGCGGAACTGGTCCAGTCAGTAAAGTGCTGTCTGTAAGCTTGAGTTCCATGGCTACCACCCACATAATGAGCTGGGAGTGGTGTGCCATGCCTGTAATGCAAGTTCAGGGGAGTCAGGAACAGGAGGCTCCTTGGGGCTGGCAGCCAGCCAGCCTTGCCTACTTGACAACTGCCAGGCTCTGTGAGAGACCTAATTCAAAAACCAAGGCATGTAGGTAGTAAGGCCCAACAGTCACAGCTGACCTCTGGCCTCCACATAGATGTGCACACCTGTGCACCTGCACATATATGAACACACATGCCCGTGCATATGCAATAAATAAATAAATAAATAAATAAATAAATAAAGCCCATTTCCATTTTCCTACAGTTTCTTGTCAGCTGTGGCTGATGATATCTGACACCTTATCTCTGCCCTCCAGGTCGTGGTAAATGGAAACCCATTCTATGAATACGGGCACCGGTTGCCTTTACAGATGGTCACCCATCTGCAAGTGGATGGGGACCTGGAACTTCAGTCAATCAACTTCCTTGGCGGCCAACCTGCGGCACCCCCATATCAGGTGTGTAGTATCTCTTCATTTGTCTCTTTGACCTATTCACACAGTCTCTGTTTTCACTCCTTTAATGAATGGGTCCAGGAACCCTGTGGTGACCAAGACAGTTGACCAGAAAGAGACAATGACCAGACAGACATGATCCAGACCACGGTGTCGGGGTGTGCAGGCAGAGAGAAGGTCAGGGTCTAGATAAGGAGGCTCAGGCTTAACAAGGTGCTGTGGACCAGGCGGTGGTGGTGCACGCCTTTAATCCCAGCACTTGGGAGGCAGAGGCAGGCGGATTTCTGAGTTCGAGGCCAGCCTGGTCTACAGAGTGAGTTCCAGGCCAGCCAGGGTTACACTGAGAAAGTCTATCTCGAAACGAAACAAAACAAAAAACCAAGGTGTTCTGTGTGAACATCCAAAGGAAGGATCTGACACAGTCAAAAGGGCTTCCAGGAAGAGGAAGAGGTGTATAAACTGAGTCAGAAAATGAGATAAAAAAGACAAGCAGATAAAGAGTAAAGAGTTTAACAAACGAATTCAGGACAGGTTGCTTAACACATTGGTTACCAGGGCAACACAAAGCCGCTGCGTCTCCGTCCAGTTGTAAGGGAACAAGGTGTACAGAACCATGTGACCTCTTGGCAGGCATTCGGATCAGCAAGCATGGCTACCATCTGGCTGTTCAGAGTGCAATTTGATGCAATCGCCTTGGAAATTGGCCAGCACAGCTAGATCTGAATGCCAAGAAAACTTAGGTCCCAGTATCCTAGAAGGTCCACACCCAGGTTCACAGCCTGCAGACACCCTCTGATACACATCCACTACAATAAACCAGCAGGCCACTTCCAAAAGGCTCAAGGTGAAGCCTGTTTTAATGATAGGACATCTGCCTGCTATGCCCCAGTGAAGGGCTAGGGGCCTGGCTCAGCTACAATAAACTAACTCAGGGTGAGGGATGAGTTCCTGACTTCTTTTAATACCAATCGACTAACCAACGAAAGCCTAAAAGTCAAAACTATCAGCCTGGGGGCTGGGGATGGAAGTGAAGAGCAGGCACAACAACATCAGGCGGTGGTGGCGGTGGTGGCGGTGGTGGCGGTGGTGGCGGTGGTGGCGGTGGTGGTGCACACCTTTGATCTCAGTGCTGGAGAACTAGAGGGAGGTGGATTTCTGTGAGTTCAATGCCAGCCTAGTCTACATAATGAATAAACCAGAAGGATCTGAATCCAGTTCCTAGCTCCCAAGCTCATAACCATCTGTGAGTCCAGCTCCAGGGACATCGGAGCCTCTGACCCCTACAGGGGTCACAGGTGTGTACTTAGGCACATACACAGAAAATAAATATTTTAAATAAATAAATAAATATTTTAAAAATAAAAAGGATCAGCCTGCTCTTCAACAAGTCAATGAATCAAAACGATGAGTTTATCACCTGAAGGGGAGAAGTAACAAGTTACAGCCACACAGTCGTGGGGGCGGGGCGGGGTGAGGGCGGGGCGGGGTGGGGACAGGGCAGGGGTGGGGCGGGGTGGGCGGGGCGGGGACGGGGCGGGGACAGGGCGGGGGGGGGGCGGGGGGGGCCGGGGTGCGGCGGGGGGGGGGGGGGGGGGGGGGGGGGGATGCTGATGCTAAATATGAAGTCTAGCCCAGCATGGTGACTACTGCCTGTAATCCCATCATCAGGAGGCTGAGGCTAGAATGTTCACTTCACGGAGACCAATCTGAGCCACATATCAACACCCTGATGTTTGTGCTTGGGGGCGGAGTTAGAGGATGGGGAAACAGAGATGAATTGATCAATTGATTTGAAGAGCTTTCAAAATAGGAGTTAATTAAAAGGAGGAGAAAACAGAAAGAGTAAAAATGAGGATGATGAGCCTGCCAGTGGGTGGAGCACACCTTTAATCTCAGCAGGTGGAAGCAAGTGGATCTCTGAGTTCCAGGCCAGCCTGATCTACAGAGTGAGTTCCAGGATAGCCAGGGCTACACAGAGAAACCCTGACTCTAAAAGCCAAACCAAACCAACCAACTAAACAAACAAACAAATAAACTTACAACATTGAAAAAAGAGGAGGAGGGGGAGGGGGGGGGGGGGGGGGGGGGGGGGGGGGGGGGGGGGGGGGAGGGGGAGGAGGAGGAAGAGGAGGAGGGAAGGTGTTCTAGACAGAAGAATCATCTGTACAGAGCTATGGCTCCAAGAGAGACTGAGCCACAAAGACAGCAAAGAGCCTTGTAGACAGGATCTCAGGGTGACTCCCAGATCCCCGACTTGCTCTAGGGTTGGGTATGTGAAGCATAGGTGACAGGACTTTGGCCATCACGGGCCTAGAAAGAAATTCCTAGGCCCAGATTTACCCCCTGAATTCCACTTTCTAGACTGAATCTAGGCTAGGGGAAGGCAAGGGACAGATGAGGGGCCTGGGACAGAAGGAATCGACACACAGTTGTGGAGCAGGGAACAAAGAAGAGAATGAACCACAGAGGCTTTGGTCATCCCAAAATACAGCAGGGGCCATGGACCACGGACCAGACGGGGTGCCCAAGGATTCTCCTCAACACTTTCCAGTCTAAAATTATGGTCCCAGCCATGACCTCCTTCCCTCTCTGTACCCACAGGGACCCATGACGATTCCAGCTTACCCTGTAAGTACCTGCCGAAGGGTGGGCAGTTTCCCACAGAGTTGGATTAATGGCAAGGGAAGTTTGGGGGCAGTCAAAGGACCCCACATTCCCTCATCTCTCTTCCCTTCTGTCTATCCATCCCATAGAGTCCTGGGTACAACCCTCCACAGATGAACAGCTTGCCTGTAAGTGTGAGGGATATGGTGGGCTTGCGGAGGGATGGGGACAATTGGAGGTTGGGAAAGGGACGGAGACATGTTGAATAAGGCACCTGTCAAATCTCACGCAGTGGAATCCCTCTCTTCCCTCACAGGTCATGACAGGACCTCCAGTCTTCAATCCGGTATGATGGAAGTTCCAGGGCTAGTGGCTCTGGGGAGCAAGTTGAAGGAGGCAGAGAATGTTGGGAGCTCAGAAAGGGTGGACTACATGTGGGCTAAAGGTTTTGGGGGTGGGAGGAGATGCAGATGGTATCAGGATTTGGGAGGAGACATGGTGGGGGTCAATTCACAAGCAAACAGTGCCTCACTGTGAAAATGTGCTCTTGTGCTCCTTACTCTATCTCCACGTGGCTGTGGCTGCTCTCTCTCTCTCTCTCTCTTCTACAATAAAGCCCTAAAACCATTTAAAAAAAAAAGAAAGAAAGAAAGAAAGAAAATGTGCTCTTGTGTCTGGGTTCCCTCGTCAGTGACTGAATGGGACCCCATGTTCTTTCTCTACAGCCTGTGCCCTATGTGGGGACCCTGCAGGGGGGCCTTACAGTCCGAAGAACTATCATAATCAAGGGATATATACTTCCTACAGCCAAGAAGTAAGCACCCAGGCTGAAGAGGGGGTCCTCCTCCCTCACACCCAAGGGGTTCAGCCTCAGCCCTCCTTCCTCAGACCCAGGGGCTCTGCCTCGGCCCTCCTCCCTCAGACCCAGGGGCTCTGCCTCAGCCCTCCTCCCTCAGACCCAGGGGCTCTGCCTCAGCCCTCCTCCCTCAGACCCAGGGGCTCTGCCTCAGCCCTCCTCCCTCAGACCCAGGGGTTGAGATCCCAGCTTTCTTCCCTTGGAGCCTCAGACACTGGACCCCATTTGACATCTTATTTGTCTTCAGCTTTATCATCAACTTCAAGGTGGGATCGTCCGGAGACATAGCTTTTCACTTGAACCCCCGCATAGGTGACAGTGTGGTTCGCAACACCTATATGAATGGCTCTTGGGGCTCTGAAGAGAGGAAGTTGGCCTACAATCCATTTGGCCCTGGGCAGTTCTTTGATGTGAGTATGGGGGGGTCCCCTTCCCTCCTCCCACAGATCCCAGTCCTGCTGGACCTCACCTCTCCTCTCTCTCCTACAGCTCTCAATCCGCTGTGGCATGGATCGATTCAAGGTGTTTGCCAACGGGCAGCACCTTTTCGACTACTCACATCGGTTCCAAGCATTCCAAAGGGTGGACGTGCTGGAGATCAAAGGTGACGTCACCTTGTCCTATGTCCAGATCTGAGCTCCTCCTGAGGACGGAAGCAGAAAAATCCCCAAGTTCTACCTAAGCCCCTCAGAAAATGTTGAAGGGGTCGCGAGTGCGTGCGTGCGTGCGTGCGTGCGTGCGTGCGTGCGTGCGTGTGTGTGTGTGTGTGTGTGTGTGTGTTTCATTCACCTCTCCCATGTCTCCTGCGGCCCTGGTTCTTTCCTGCACTGTTCTTCGAGACATGTGCCCCTCTTCCCTCCCACAACAATAAACCGAGGTATGCTCCACACTCTGGTCTGGTTTTATGTAAATCACACCATTCACTCCTCACACCAAATTGCAAGAGTTAAGAGTTAAGAATTCCATAACAGATGAGGAAACAGGCAGGGCAGGGGGACAGAAGGGACAATAAACAAAAACCTGAGTGTGGCAGTACCTCCTTTAAATCCCCACTTGGTAAGTGAAGGTAGGAAGTTCAGAAGTTCATGATCATCCTCAGTTACATAGTGTGTTAGGGGCTAGCCTGCGCTACATGAGACCCCGTTACAGAAATGAAGGGAGGAAAGAAAAGGGAAAAGGAGGGAGGAAGGAAGAGAGAGAAGAATAACAAACAAACTAACAAACAAACAAAACAAAACACACAACTTTGAGACATACTAACGCATGTTAGTAACCCTGGTACTTGGAAGACTGAAGCAGAAGGAGCGGGCCTTCAAGGCTAGCCTGTTCCACACAGTGTAGGACTACATAATGAGAACCTGTCTCCAAAAATACATTTTTGTTTTTGCTGCATAGTGTCCTATAATATCAGCGCATAGGAGGCTAAGCCAGTAGGATTACAGTCACATTGAGGCTGGCCTGAGCTATGAGTAAAATCTTATCTCAGAATAGCGAGAGGAATAGAGAAGAGGCATGGGAAGAGAGGGAGAGACAGGGAGAGAAGAAGAAATTGTCCAAGGTTACAGAGCCTATAAACCTCAGAACGAGGAATGTGGTCCACCATCCCACCATTCCACCCATCTGCACACTTCCCCATCTGTGACGTTTAGTTTTTATAAATTTTTTTTTTTTAAGACAGACTCTCACTTTGCAGCCCTAACATGAAACTCACTATGTAAATCAGGCTGGCCTCAAACTCAAAAATATCTACCTGCTTCTGCCTCCTGAGTGCTACGATTACAGGATTGTGTGATGGCTTTAGTTATCAACTCGACCCATCTACAGAATCACCGGCAAATGGAGACTCAGCAACGCAGCTTGTGGGCGGCTCTGTGGGGATTACTTTATCTTAACTGAGACAGCCCCCTGTAGGTGGCACCATTCCTTAGGCAGAAATCCTGGACTGCCTAAATGTAGAGGGATTGAGCACAAGTAAGCTTTCATCTTCTCTCTGCTCCTGACTGTGGATGTGGCCAGCTGTCTGAAGATTCGGTTTCTGTCTCCACTGTCCCACAACCTGGAGCTGTGAGCCAAAACATCTTTTCCCCCTGAGTTGTTTCGGTCAACATATTTTATCGCAGAGGCAGAAATAAGGCGCCCTCTGACCTTCCATCATTCCCTCCATTCATGAGGCCAGCTATAAGTCTGTCTGTTCATCCATCGTCCATCCATCCGTCCTTCCATCCATCCATCGTCTGTCCACCCATCCATCCGTCCTTCTAGCCATCTGTCTGTCCAGACACCCATCAACAACAACCCATCCACCAGTGCTAGCCCTGTCCTCTTCTCTGCCCGCCCACGTACCCACCCACTCGTCTCAAACTTTCTGAACATCCACGCACTCATTCCCAATCAGCTCTGCTAGCTCCACCTGCCATCTATTCCCCTTTCAGTCCTGCATTTGCTTCCCAGCTGTCATTCTTCCCATTCACCAAGACATACACACCATAACTAAACACACACACTGGAAAAGAAAAGCGCCGGTGCTGACATCTACCCACGTAACCCTCCGTGCACCCAACTTTGATCTGCCCTTCTGCTCCTTGTTTTCCTTTTCTCTCTTCCTCCCTCCATCCCTCCTCCTCCTTACTCCAGACAGGGTCTTCTACGTAGTCCAGGCTAACCTGGAACTTGCTAGGTAGCCAAGGCTTACTTAGAGGTTTTAACAGTCCTCCTGATTTCTTATTTTGTTTTGTTTTTGAAGACCAGGTTTCTCAGTACAGCCCTGGCTGTCCTGGAACTCACTCTGTAGACCAGGCTGGCCTGGAACTCAGAAATTCGCCTGCCTCTGCCTCCCAAGTTCTGGGATTAAAGGCATGCACCACCACCGCCCGACGACAAGTCCTCCTGATTTTAAAGTGCTGGAGTTACAGGCACACACATCTGGTGTGTATGTGTGTGTATGTGTATGAGGCCATGTACATGTGTGTACATGAATATGTGTGTATGAATATGTGTATGTGTATGTGTGTGAATTGTGTGCATGTGTGTATATGAGTGTGTGTAGTCAGACTTTTAGTTCCTTCGTGGGGTCTTTCTTCCACTCTCTCCTCTTTTCACCCTTTCAACCGCATAACACTAGATAGGACAGAGAAAAGGATAGAGGGGGAGGGGCAACCTTGCCGTTAGACTACTGCTGGTCAGGGACATCACATTCCCTAGGGCAAGTTTGCTGCCGCCAATAGGATGTCACTTCTTCTCGTCTCTTTGCATAGAACTGCTTGACAAACCACAACAAATCACAACTCACCACCCATAGGCCAACCAGCCACTCCCATGGAGGCTCTCACGTTGACATAGCCTCTGAGAAGTCCCCAGAATTCCAAACATCACACACTCACAGAAACTATAAGCACTTGACAAAACCATG
>JADRCD010230009.1:0-25034 GCA_019843815.1 Montemys delectorum | reverse complement strand
AAAAAAAAAAAAAGAAAAGAAAACTCTAAGCCTACACACACCCACAGAGGGGAGGGGGGAGAACAGGTGTGATGGTGGATACTTTCTTGGTTGTAATTCTGTTTCTTTTTCTTCTGTTCTGTTTTGAGACAGGGTCTCACTACATATACCAGGCTGGCCTGGAACTCACAGAGGTCCTCCTGCCTTTGTCTCCTGAGTCATGGGATTAAAGGGTTGTGCCAGGCAGTGGTGTGCACTTTGCACTTTCTGTCTCAGTGCTGGATCATTAGGAACAGGAGGGTCCCCAGGCTCCCTGGCCAGCTCATTCTACTTAGTAATAGCCAGGCCGGTGAGACCATGTGTCAGAACAGGTGGCAGCATTTAAAGAGCCTCTGAGGTTGTCCTCAAGGTGTCCACATGCTCCTGTACACGTATGTGCATCCACATACATGAACACACACATGTGAACCCACACTCAGGCATAGAAAAAGCAATAAAGTGGCTGGACAGTGGTGGCACATGCCTTTAATTCCAGCACTTGAGGAGGCAAAGACAGATAGATTTGAGTTTGAGGTCAGCCTGGTCTACAGAGTGAGTTCCAGGACAGCCAGGGCTATTCAGAGAAACCCTGTCTCGAAAAAAACCAAAAACAAAAAAACAAAAAAAAAGTGTAGTTTTATGAAGTTCATTGATGGGGGCTGGAGAGATGGCTCAGTGGTTAAGAGCACTGACTGTTCTTCCAGAGGTCCTGAGTTCAAATCCCAGCAACCACATGGTGGCTTACAACCATCTGTAATGGGATTGGATGCCCTCCGAAACAACTGGATGTCTGGAAACAGCTACAGTGTACTTCATATAATAAATAAATAAATAAATAAATAAGTCTTTAAAGAAGAAGAAGCCCTTTGGCCCCTTGACCTGAGTCTCAGCACCCAGGAGGCAGAGGCAGGTGGATCTCTGTGAGTTCCAGGCCCTCTTGGAGGCAGAGGCAGAGGCAGGTGGATCTCTGAATTCCAGGCCTCTTGATCTACACCTATCTTAAACACCAAACAAACAAACAAAAAACTCACAACCACAACAAAAGCTGTACATACTGGCTCACTCTCAGAGCTCAGGAGGTGGAAGCAGGGGGATTACTGCAAGACAAAGTCAGCTTGGTCTACATAGCAAGTTCTAGATCAGCCAGAGCCACAAGGAGAAACTCTGTATGAATATAAAGATTTGCAGGGGTGGCTCAGCAGGCCAAGGTGCTTGCCACCAAGCTTGAGAGCCTAAGCCTGATCCCTGGGACCCACTTGGTGGAAGGAGAGAACTGACTTCTCCAAGATGTGCTCTGATCTCCACACACGCGCCATGACACAGGCACTCACACACACCTGCACACCAAATACAGAAAATGGAATTTGATACATTTTAAGCCCTTTCTAATTTTTATTTTCAACTTATAGTGAGTTTGCTGGGCTGTGACACCACCACACAGCTGCGCTGTACATAAGGTATAACAGATAGGACAAAACGGGAATCTTAAGATTTGGTTTTATTGGTTTTTAACTATGTGTGTCTGAGTGTGGGATGTTTGTGCCTTTAGAATCCAAAAGACGGTGTTGGATCCCCTGAAGCTGGAGTTAGAGGTTGTGAGCCGCCATGTGGGTGCTGAGAACCAAACCTATGTCTTATGGAAAAGCAGTAAGTGCTCTTGATTCCTGGGCCATCTCTCTATCCTCAACAAACAAAAATATTAACTTAAAAAAAAACTCCTCAGGGCTGGAGCGATGACTCAGTGGTTAAGAGCACTGACTGCTTTTCCAGAGGTCCTGAATTCAATTCCCAGCAACCACATGGTGGCTCACAACCATCTGCAATGGGGGTCTGATGCCCTCTTCTGGTGTATCTTAAGAAAGCAATGGTGAACTTATAAACATAAGATAAATAAATCATTTTTAAAAAAGAAATTAAAAAACAACAAAAACAAAAGCAAACAAACAAACAAACAAAAACTCCTCAAAGCTCCATCATGCCCATGGTGGGGATGGGACATAAACACCTCACTGAAGGATGTAGGTGAACCAAGGTGTTCCATATTCATGCATGAAAAAGAAGGCTTGCCAGTACAGAAATGTCAGCTCCCCTAGATGATGTAAAACTTTGATGCAGCTCCAATCAAAATGTCAACAGAACTCATGAAACTTGACAAGGTGGTGATAAAAATTCTCAAAGAAGACCAAAAGACTAAAAATAATGAAGGTATTTCAAAGACACAGAATAATCAAAAAGGCTCAAGATCAGCTGCTCAGAGCAGCGGGTGGGTATGCTCTGTCTCTGTGGGACCTGCTCTGTCCAAGGCCTCAGTGACACAAAACTGGGGGAGGGGTCCATACAGCTGGACAGCCAACACTAACACCTCTGAATTGGCAGGGGTTGCCACGCCCAAATATCCCTGGGAGGAAGAACAGAACAAGGTTCATATAGACAGTGAAAAATGGCGGCATGCTTCGCTATGAAAAGAGAGTTCTAGAAGCTCCTGTTAACATTGTTGGCAGATCAAAAGTAACACCAAGGCCATTGTCTTAGTCAGGGTTCTCTAGAGTTACAGAACTTATGGTAGTCTCTATATAGTAAAGGAATTTATTGATGACTTACAGTCTGTAGTCCAACTCCCAACAATGGTCGGCAGCAGCTGTGAATGGAAGTCCTAGGATCCAGCAGTTGCTCAGTCCCACAAGGCAAGCAGACGAAGCAGAGAGAGCCTTCCTTCTTCCAATGTCCTTATATAGGTCTCCAGCAAAAGCTGTGGCCCAGATTAAAGGTGTGTGCCACCACACCTTTAATCCCAGATGATCTTGCTTGAACTCCTAGATCTTCCAATCTTAATCTTCTGGGATTCATAGCCACTATGCCACCACGCCTTTAATCCCAGATGATCTTGAACTCATAGATCTTCCTATCTTAATCCTCTGGGATTCATAACCACTATACCTCAAGATCTCCATGCCAAGATTCAGGCCGGAAACTCTTCTCTCTCAGCCTCCAGATTAGGGCCACAGGTGAGCCTTCTAATTCTGGATTGTAGTTCATTTCAGACATAGTCAAGTTGACAACCAGGAATAGCCACTACAGCCATGAAGACAAGCGAGACCCTCCTCAACCGGGGCCTCTGCCACACCTGAGCATCCCTGTTCTATATATGTTGCTGTGATTGCCTGGACAAAACGAAATTTGAGGGAGAAATGGTGTATCTCAGCTCACAATGGCAAGTTATAGTCCCTCCCAGAGGGGAAGTCCTGGCAGCAGGAGCTTGAAGCGGCGGTCACCTCACACGCACAGTCAAGAGATATGGACACACATTGTCCATATGTGACACTCAGTGCCCAGCCAGCCTTCCCTGCACCTGTGAAACCCAGAGCCCCAAACCAGGGAGCCGTGCCACCCACTTTAAACTGGATCTTCCCATATAGATTAGTAATCAATCAAGATAGTTTCCCCCCCCCCCCACAGCCTGGCCCACAGGCCAACCCTGTCTAGACAATCTCACACTTAGATTCTTTCAAGTGATTCTATATTATGTCAAGTTGGTGATTAAAACTAACCATCATGGGGCTAGAGAGATGGCTCAGCAGATAAGAGCACTGGCTGCTCTTCCACAGGAGTTCAATTCCCAGCACCCACGTGGCAGCTCACAACTGACTCTAAGTCCAGTTGCAGAGGATCTGACAGAGTCACAGACAGACAGACAGACAGGCAAAGCACCAAATGTTCATCAAATGAATAAATAAATAAACAAATCTTAAAACTAACCATCACGCTGAGTGATGTTTTTAAAAGGGAATAGGATAAATTTTGAAAGCATCAGATGTGGGGCTGGAGAGATGGCTCAGCGGTTAAGAGCACTGACTGTTCTTCTAGAGGTCCTGAGTTCAAATCCCAGCGACCACATGGTGGCTCACAACCATCTGTCATGGGATCTGATGCCCTCTCCTGGGTGTGTGTCTGAAGACAGCCGCAGTGTGCTCATATGAATAAAAATAAATAAATCTTAAAAAAAAAAAAAAGAAGAAGAAAAGAAAAGACAGAAAGCATTAGACCAACGAGGTCAGTGTAAAAAAAATCAAACAGCAATGAACTAGAACCAGACATGTGGTGTGTTCCGGAGGGGAGGGCTGCTCTCATCAGGACCAGCAGGGGGCAGAGGATGATAGTCGGGCTTTGCCCTGTAAACTACTTCTCCTGTAAGGCCCTACCTCCCAAATTTTCCAAAACCTCCTAAAATCGTACTACCAGCTGGAGACCAAACATTCCAAACACAAACCTGCGAGGGACATTTCATATTCCAGACATAAAAATAGGAATGAACCCAGACATCCCCCACTTCAAAAGCCCCCTCCTCACACAGGGACATCCCAGGAGATGGCATCTTTGGGCATCAGGAGTTGAACCCAGGACTTCAAATATACCAGGTGAGTATTCTATGCTGAGCTACATTTCTTTTGAAACAGGGCCTCACTAAGTTGCAAGGGCAATCCTTCAACTTGCAATCCCCCTGCCTCAGCCTTCCAAGTGCCTGGGATTATAGGTATGGGCCACCATGCCTACCAGAGGGCATGTGCATGATGTGTGTCTACACGTGTATGGGTATTCAAAGGTTTGTGTGCACATGATTGTGGAGGCCCAGGGCAATCGTGAGGGCCTGAGTTCAGATCCTGAGCACCAGTGTAAGAGATGGGAGGACGGTGAAGTGCCCATATCTACTCTTCTATAGCTATGGAGAGACACCATGACCAAGGCAACTTGTAAAAGAAAGCATTTAACTGGGGGCTTGCTTACAGTTTCAGAGCCCATAACCATCACGGTGGGGAACATGGGGGCTGGTAATATTGGGCCCCATTTTGGCCCTGGCTTGGCCCTTGAGGACAAACCCAAGCCTGGCTCGGAGTTTTGAGACCTGTCTCAGTCACTTCTGTACGGGGTGACTCAGCAAGACCTGTTTGGTCCTGCCTCTGCTCCCCCCACCCCCACCCCGAGGCAGAGCTTTGCCATTGGCCCTGTCAGTCACTCCATACCCTCCGTCACCCTTCCCCACCCTTCCCCACCTCCTACGTCATCATCTTACCCCACCAAAAATGCCCCTCCCTATGTTCTGAACGTATAGAAGCAAGAGGCTGCTTGCTTCAAATGCAAAGGCCCCAGGTTCCAACCCAGTACCTAAAAAAAAAAAAAAAAAAAAAAAAATGAATAAAAAGTAAGTTTAAGGAGCCACAGTCACAAGGGTGCCAGCAAGCTCCTACACAGTGCGGCAGTGAGGACTCAAGGCCAGTGCCTGAGCCTCTGAGGCCCTGCGCCATGGCCTCTGCGAGGTCCCCAGTGCAGACGCAGACACCCTCATCACACAGCACTGACATTCTGCAGAAACACACAAGGGCCACCTGCTCTCCTGAAGACAACACTCCGCAGCTGCAGGGCACTCTGCAGACCCCTCCATGCACCTGCATCTGCAGCAGAGACACAGACACCTGCAGCCTCCCCTTCTGGAATAGGAAACCATTTCAGCAGTGCTTAAGAAAGAGTCTTGCGCACAAGGCTCACCACCAGCTGAAATCCCTCAAACTCCGTGTAAACTCTACAGCCGGACCACTGCTTATGGGCTCACCTGGACCGGCACCTCTTTCCTGTTGCCAACTTCACCGAATCTGAAATCAACTAAAATCCAAGCCTGTGGATACACCTGTGAGGTTGGTTTTTTGTTTGTTTGTTTTGTTTTTTGTTTGTTTGTTTGTTTGTTTGTTTTTCAAGACAGGGTTTCTCTGTGCAGTCCTGGCTGTCCTGGAACTCACTTTATAGACCAGGCTGGCCTCGAACTCAGAAATCCACCTGCCTCTGCTTCCCAAGTGCTGAGATTAAAGGCGTGCGCCACCTCTGCCCCGCTGAGGTTTTTTTTTTTAATTGGACCATTTGAGGGAAGCCTCCCCCCTAAATCTGAGCCACACCTGCCTGCTGGTGGCGACCCACATAAAATGACAGGCACGAAGGAGGCTTTGGCATTTTGCCTGCTTGCTCTTGCTCACTCTGGCACCTTCACCTACCCTATCGCTGAGGTACCCCTTCGCTGTTGTTAGAACCTGCTTCTTTAGGATTCCAAAGCATACTGGTGACCAGCTGAGACGTCCAGCCTTATAGACTGAACAACTGTTAAAAACCCAGGCCTTCCCATCAGGACACGGCCATTGCTGGACAAGCTGGCCACAGCCTGTAAGTCACTATAGTCAACTGCCCTTTTGATATATACAGATCCATTCTATCAGTCTGACCCTCTAGCGAACCCTAACACATGGCTCACATAGAAGTTCCCCTTAAGAACTTTGGCCCTGGCAGCTAAATCTCTTTTCTTGGGAATTCCCATTGACACCATTAGGATATTTTAGAATCTATTCACTAGTTTCCACCAATCTAAAAGTTAAGAATGTCATCGGACAGCACCTGAGTCCTATAAGAGAGACTCTCTGATCTTGTAACTGGCTCTCTTGGATCTCCACAGATGTATTTAAATTTTTTATTCATTTAAAAAATTTTTATGTATAGGAATGCTTTGCGTGCACATATGCCTAATGTGCCATGTTTATGCCATGTACACAGAGAATCCAGAATAGGGCGCTGGATCCCCTGGGGCACAATATGCACATGATGTTGCATGTGGGTACCAGGAATTGAAGTAGGCCTTTTGGAAGAGCAGCCAGTGCTTTTGAACTGTTTCAGTGTATCGTTCTAAGCTGGGAAAGTCCACAAACTCATCTTTCTCACGCACCTCTCCTGGGACATTTAATGCATTTGAGGGAGATGTGGAGCGCTGGGTTTTGTTTTTTTCTAGTGAAGCTGAAGCGGGTCACAGACGAGGACTGGGGTCTGCCTGTTTCTGACCTCACCCACAGCATGGTGCGGCGGGTTGCACTACTCAGAGGCGCCACCAGGGGGCGCTCGGGGCTGTGGAATGCACATCTTGTTCAGCAGCTTCTGGCTGCTGGGCCCTGCTCACCTTGGGACTGTCCCTCTCTGGCTCCACGTGGCAGAAGCAGTTCAGCCGATCCACGTGGCCACCACAGGAGGCTTGTAACCCCAGCTACTTGGGCAGGAGATTCGCGCCAGCCCAGGAGCTCTCAGCCAGACTGGACAACACAGTGAGGGAAAATTCTGTCCCCCCAGGATAGCTCACGGGTGTGTCACTAGCCTAGGACACAGGAGACTCCTTTCCAGGATGACCGGAGTTCCACACAAAAAGCCTAATGCCGCTGCCGCCGAAAGCCACTTTATGTTGTTGAACTTGTCCTAATTACTTTTGGTTTTCGATAGAGTTTCTCTGTGTAGCCCTGGCTGGCTGTCAGGGGAACTCACTCTGCAGACCAGGCTGGCCTCGAACTCAGAAATCCACCTGCCTCTGCCTCCCAAGTGCTGAGATTAAAGGCGTGTGCCACCACTGCCCGACTAGCCTAACACATTTTTAACTGATAAAACAGCGTAAAACCAAGCAGTGCTGTTCCAGCAAGAAAACAAGACAACCGAAGCTGAGCAGTGTAGAGCAAGCGAAACTAAAACAGTAAGTGTGGGCAGAGACACGGGATGGGAGGGGCCTGGAAACCGGGCCTGGAAATCTCCAGGGCTTTCTCCCACAATGTCTTCTTCAAGACTGTCAGACGGAGAGATTCCCACCAAGAATAAAAGACAGCCAAACACGGTGCTACACACCTGAAATCCCAGCACTGGAGAGGCAGAGGCAGGAGGACCAGGAACCAAAGTTATACGAAACTACATACAGAGTTCCAGGCTAGCCTGGGCTACCTGAGACTGTGAATGAGAATTCCTGGAAATGTTCTCGCAGAGGTTGATGGGAACTACTGTGGTGCAGAATAGCTGAGCAGTCACAACGCTGCGGGTCAAGACCCTAGTTACCTTATCGTGGGCTCATCTGTGCCTCTGAAGTAGCCAGCACTTGTCCCCCTCTGTGTCAGTACTAACAGTTTTGTGACTAAGGAAAAAAAAAATTAGAATCTGTCTAATCTGTAGATGAACTTGATTCCAATCGGAAGGAGCTGCTATAAAATGCCCCACCTGTAGGGGTTACGGCTGGGTGACACTTTCTCTGGGGAGATGAGACCACCTTGTTTACTTAATGACAGACCAAAGTAACACCACCACTAACATCCCCCCAGATGAAGCTGTGAGTTTTCTGGGGTTACTCACAGGAGCACAGACAATCCAAAGGCACCCACATCACTACAAGCCCAGCCCAGCATGAGTGGCAACTCCGGAGAGCTGGAGCTCTGCATGACTTGTGGCTAACTCCACGAGGTCGGAGGGCCTCTCCTCACGAAGGAGGACAAGGGCCGTGTGAATCTGCTAAGTTTCAGGAAATTTTTTGAGACTTGTGACTTATTTTCCGAGTCTTAAGGACCCTCCCGATCGCACTTTCTCAAGCTTTCCTCCAGGTGAGATGTTTCAGAGGCAATTACTACATAGCACTGACCAGGCCCTGGGATAAATGATCAAAATTTTCGTGGAAATTCCTATTGGATCCTGGGGTACCTCGGGATGACTGAAGTCTGGAACTGCATGCAGGACTTAGATGCCACTTTAGAAGTTGGGGGTCTTAACCCAGAGATGCCACATCACAGATCCAAACCCTTTGCTGGACCCCAGTGTGATGTTCCCCAGGAGCTTCCTGTTGAAGACTTGATTCTAGATACAGCCCCGTGTTCAGAGATGCATCTCTGGGGAGCCATTGATCAAGAGGGTGCTGACTTCAACGATGGATCAGTTGATCCTACAATGGGTTTATACTGTGATGGAAGGTCACACACAGGTTTGCAGCAGGACCGGCTGGGTTTCAACCGCCTTTGCCACAACAGGGCCGACTGGGCTCGGGAAAGTCAGCTTTTTGATCTGTACCAATGACCCAAAGACCAGCACAGGGCTGCGGGATTGCTAAAGGGACAAAGGCTAGGCTAGCTCCTGGAGCCCAAGAGTAGGAAGGCCCTCCCGCTTGCGCCCCTATAGACGAGGTCCCACAGCCCGGAGGAACTCTGGCCGCTCTAGCCGCTCCGACAACGCGGCCCCTTTAAGGCCGCCCTGGACCCAGAGGCCAGAGCGACCTTCTAGCGGCCGTCTCGATGGTAAATCTTCACTTCCGGCCGGAAATGCATTTGCAGAGCTGTTTCCGCCGGGGAGAAGAACTCGTGTGCTTCGTACAGAGGGCGACGTAGTCTGTGTAGCGCGTCTCGGAGGCGCCGTGGAGCCTCCAGAAGGCGCTCGTGGGATTTAGAACCCTCTCCCGGGGCTCCCACGGGAGGAGGCTGACCCCGGGCCCGCACGCGGCCGCGGGATGAGCGGGGGTTGCAGGAGGGCGCAGTGCCCCGGCCTCCCCACCGGCCGCGCACAGGGTTCTGTGTGCGGCCACCGCACGAGGTCGTCCGCTTCAACTGAATTGTATTACTCTCTTTTTTTTTTCACCCAGAAAATGAAATACACAGCCCCCAGCGACTGGACGCAATAACTCCTTTCTCCCGAGCAGAGTTTCGAGTGACTTGAGCGTGAGTGACCCAGGTATGTCAAGCCTGGAGGTACAGTGCCCAGAGGTGGACGGTCCGGGAAAAGGCTCCTGTGTGGTTGAACCTGCCCGAGGTGGGTGCAGCCCCGTACCAGACAGCCCAACCTTGACCTAAAGTAAAATCCCAGAGGAACATCTTCCCTGGGATTAGAATTTGCAGTAACAGGTGTGAACATCTTAGCAGCAGTTTGGTGATCATGTATGATACTGCAAACAGGACCCTTGCCCAGGCTGTGGGGACTGAGTACCACACAGAGCTCTGCAAGGATTGATGCCGTTGGTTTCCTTCAAAAGCAAGTCTTTGACCCATTACTCCAGCCCCTCACTGTAGTTTTTTTTTTTTTTTAAAGACCTATTCTTTATTTTATGAATGTGATGTTTGCCTGGTGCCCCAAGGGGTCACAAGAGGGTACCAGATTCCCCAGAAGCGGCATTACAGAGTGTTGTCAGCCCCAGTGTGGATGCCGGGAACTGAACCCAGGTCCTATAAGAGCAGCAAGTGCTCTTCACTGCCGAGCCATCTCTCCAGCAACTGCACCACCACTCATTAAGAGAGCATCTCACTTAGCCCAGGCTGCCCTTTACTCATTAAGTAGCTGAAGGTAGCCTTTGAACATCTAATCCTCCTTCCTGTACCTCTGGACTGCTGGATGACAGAAATCCTTGTCCACACCTGGTTTATGTGATGCTGGGGATGAAGCTCAAGGCTGTGTGCATGCTGGGAAAGTGCTCTACTGCCAGGTATCTGTCCCACCCACGTGGAGCTTAAACAAAGATGTGACTTCAGACATCACTGGAGGAGACAACAGTACAACCCAAACAGACTCTTGTGACAGAAAGGGTTCCCCGTGGCTCACCTGAGCAGCCGTGGGCCCCACTAGGCTGTCTTTGCAGTGTGGTCGAGGCACTGAATTTATAGTTTAAGTAGCCACATGGGGCCAATGATCACCATTTTGGATTGGAGGTCCTGGGTCTGGCACACTTCAGAGAGAGCCATGACAGGACTCTTCCATAGTTCAGGCATGTCACATGGGCCAGGCTGGAGTGTGACCCCGTGATAGAGCATGTTAAACATGTCAGAGAAGCCTGTTAAGGGACTCAGTGTCTATATACGTAGAAACCAATAAGTAATTTAGGCAACCGGAAAGAGACAGCACACACAGGCTACTGCCGTCCTGTTAGGGGAGGTGCAGTTGGGGCAGGGAGCACAGGGAAGCTGGAGTCAGGCTGGCTGGAGGAGGGGAAGAAGGTCAAAAGGGAAGGCTTTCAAGTTGGGCTGAGCTGCGGAGGCCTCGGGCACGCTTCTGTATCTGTTGACCAGCAGGTTTCCAAGGAAAGCCTACAGTTAAATCTGGGGAAGGAAGGGTCAGGAAACCAGTGGGTAGGTGGCCAGCCCCGGGTGCCAGCAGTTTCTGTACATTTGCAAGGAAATGCAACTAAAAAGAGAGACTGGGCACCTTGTCCTCCCACCAGGGGCATGGTTTGTGGGTTGATGAGTTGGGTTTTTTGTTGTTATTGTTTTGTTTTATTTTTTTGAGACAGCCCTGGCTGTCCTGGAACTCACTCTGTAGACCAGGCTGGCCTCGAACTCAGAAATCTGCCTGCCTCCCAAGTGCTGGGATTAAAGGCGTGCGCCACCACTGCGTGGCTGCGTCTGATGTTTTTAAGTAAGCGTTGAGATTTGAGATTTAATGAGGACTGCTTTCTTTTCAGGTCATTTGACTAGAAGATTTGTCTTCGTGCACTGAATGAGAATCTGGCCCTACTGCGTGCTCCTGGACCTGTTGGGTTTGCCTCTTGATTGCTTTTTTGGGTACTCACTGGCTGAGGGCTCCTTTGTGCGGTGGCTGTAAATAAATGGAGCTTGACCTCATTCTGTTTTCCTTGTTTGATGGTGTGTCACTGCGCAGCTCTGGCTGGCCTGGAAGCCAGCTCCACCTGCCTCCCACACACTGTGGTAAAAAGTGTTCATCCGGCTCCTTCGCACTCTTGGTGGTCTCTGCTCGCTGCTGTGGCAAGTGTGGTTTTGTATGGCCCATGTGTCAGATGACCCTTTTCCCAGATTGTTTGGGCACAAAGCACACAGCTGTCGCTTAACCTATGAGCCAGCCCTCCGGCCCCAGTTGGTGTTCCTCTTAAATCCACACGGGCCCTTTCTTGCTGGCTGGCCTTGCAGTTAGGTGTCCTGTAGGGCTGAGCAGCTCCCTCTCCTGCGAGCCTGGGGTTATGACTGTCTGGGGGTCACCCTTTGTGCTACTCTTGTGTATCCTTGGTCCCTCTGGCCCCATGTCGTCAGCAGGAGCAGAAATACCCCTGTCCTACCTCTGCTCAGTTACCTAGGAACCTTGTCTCACATCCGGTACATAAGAGACACAAGAGAGATCTTCACAAGAGCCGTACCTGTGTGGCCTGTCTCCCATGTTGTGCATGGCTTGTTTGCACTGGGTGGGGGACTGGCTTGAACCTGGACCTTGCTGTGCCAGGGGCCTGTCCCCTTGGCTTACATTATGTCATGAGCTATGACTCATTGGGCTTCTGTGGTCTTACCACCCCATTATCCAGCTAACAACTCCTGGAGGCCTTGCCCCACCCCCCACCCCCGTCTGCAGGGCTGTCATTTCAACCCTGTGCCTGAAGTTCTTCAGTGGTTTGCAGCCGCTGGTCATAATAGGAAGGACTCAGCTATGGTGGAGACGGCACCGTGGAAGTTTGCAGTGTACAGGAGCCTCTCAGGTGATGACCCTGAGGGCTCATCGTGGAGGCAGAGACACCTGGGTTTTCCACTGGGGCTTCAGTTCTCAGCTCTAGCACCAGCCAGCCCTGTGGTCTTAGGCATGTCACTTCCCCCTGTGTACCTGGGGTACCTAGACCCAGGGATTATTAATGGTGACGGCTCCTTAGGGTAAAGTAGGCGCATCCCATAAAGGAGGCCTGGTGCTACCGAGGCAGGAAGCTGCAATAGCTGCAGGCTCCTGGCATTGTCTCAACCATCACATTTGAGCCTCACGAAATTGGTACTGATGTCCACGTGCCGTCTCTAGAAAAAGACTGTGCTGCCGAAATTATCGTGTCAAGATGCAGAGTACACTGGAAAAAATAGTCTGTGCTGATCTTTCTGGAGTAGACGGTTTTGGAGGCAGGTCCCTGACTCATCCTGGTGTGGGGTGTTTTTCCTGCCCACAGAATGCAGCATCTTCGTGGTGGCTCTGATCTGCCCTCAGCTTGTCTGAGCAAGCCGGGCCTCCCGTTCACGGGTCCCCAGAGGACCGGTGCAGTCCTCGTTTGACAGTCTTCTGAGTGCATCAGCTCCTGGGCCCCTCTGAGCACGTGTCTGGTTAACAGCCAGCAGAAAGCTGATGGGAAGCAGCAGCTGAGGTTGGTGGAGATGCTCAGAGCCTACGGTTCTTCCAGTCGGTCCAAGGAGGGTGCTGGAGGGGGTCCAGTTCAGTGCTTGGTCTGGGATTTGAGACAGGATCTCACATACAATTCTGAATGACTTGGAACTTACTGTGTAGTCCAGGCTAGACTCAAACTCCCCACAACCCTGCCTCAGGTTCCCAGGAACTGGGATTATAGGCATGTGCCTCCATACTGTTGCAGTGGGTTTTTAAGACAGCATCCTGCTCCTGCTCCTGCCTGGGTACAGGTGCCACCATGCTGAGTGTGTGCTAGGACGTCTGAGGCTGATGTTTGCCCAGGGCAGCAAAAGAACTGGTGAAGAGGTGATCACAGGGCAAGGTGGCCTCTACATCCGTCCTCTCCCCTCTGAAATGCCACCCCCAGGTGGCTTCTTCCTGAGCTGGCATCTTTATTGACTGCACAGCAGTAAGCTTCTAGCTCGCTGGCTGCCTTTGCAACTCAGAGAAATACAGATCCCACTGAAGCCCAGGATACTGCACGTGGCTGCCAGAGTTCCCAGCCAACCCCTGCTCCCTTCTGTCTACTCCACAGATCCCCTGACCCTGTGGCTGCCTGCACATGCTAGGCGCCGACTAGTTGACCCCAGACAGCACAGGCATGCTTACCATGTTGCCTCGGCATGGCCTGGGCAGGCCTGGCCCTCTGCCTCCCTGGATTACATAAGGACTAGAATGCCCCATGAAATTAGTGGTCAGGAAAGCCGTAGAGCCTGAGAGATGGCTCAGCTGGTAGAGCGCTTGCCTCGTCAAGCAAGGACAAACCAAGGACCTCTGATCCCTAGAACCCAAGTAAAAATAATCTGGATATGGTGGTGTTTAATCCCAACCCAGGAGTGACAGAGGCAGGCAGATCCTAGGGCTGGCTCACTGGCCCCTGGTCTAACCTACATAGTAAGTTCCAGCCCAGTGAGAGAACATAAAAAGCAAGGTGGACAGCACCTGAGTCATGCAAAAAGAAGTCCTTAAAATGCTTAAGCGCTAGTGATGTGGGATGGTTGCCTTCTCTTTTGTCCACTAGAGGGCACAAGCCCACACCAGGCGCTCTTTTGCAACAGCCAGTTCTACGAAGGGTAGGATCCATCTGTGTTTGAAGCCAAGACTTCTTTCACCAGAAAGCTATGCAGGAGGTGCAGCTGCAGGGCGGGGCACTTGCTTAGGAATCCGTCAGGCGGTCCCACTTGTTCTCTGTGCCTGGGAAATGCTCATATCCTGGAGCTGCTGACCCTAGTCTGGGCTTGTGCAGATGGGGACAAGGGCATGTTCTAATGTGCTTGTCCATGCAGAGACACTCCTCAGGATGCCCTACGTACCAATCTATGGGTGGATTCCCTGAGCTGCAAGGGCTCTGCATCGGTTCTCAACCTGTGTGTTGCAACCCTTTTGGCAAACCTGTGTCTCCAAAAATTATATTATGCATGATTCATAATAGCAAAATTACAGTTATGAAGTAGCAACAACAAAAATAATTTTATGGATGGGGATCATCACAGCATAAGGTACTGTATTAAAGAGTCACAGCGTTAGAAAGGTTGAGAACCGCTGAGTTTTAAGCATCCAAGGCAAGAACAGCTCCACTTAATGCTGAAAACTACAGGCAAGACAGAGCCATCAGGGTTAGATTACTGGTTGCCATGCCCTTGAGAACCGGTGTTGAATGGAAAGGAAAAGTCGGGATTCCACACAAGTGTGGTTCTCTGAGCCTGGTTAACACCTTTCTGGTGGATCAAACTCCTGTAGTTGAGCTTTCTGGTGGATCCCAGTGAAGTTGAGCACTAACTGCTGGCCTCCTCTGGTTACAGCCGCCCTCTGGGTACTTCCCATCCCTGGGGGAAGACAGGAAATACGTCAGAGAAGGTGTGGGCAAGGAGAGTTAGGCTGTCCAGATGGAGACTGTTGTTTTCAGTGAGGTAAGAAAGCCAGGAAATGCCAGAGACGTGACCTTTAGCAAAAACCTAAGGTCAGAGGGTAAGTGTGAGAGGCAGGAAGAGAGGAGGTCAGCGAGTTTGGGGTGCTGGGCCAGTCTCCTAAGGGCAACAGCCTGGGGAGCGGGAGGCTTGATTCGGCTTCCTGCTAAAACTTGTCCGAGCTTTCTTCTCTGGACGGACTTGGGAAGCTTAACTGGCATGATGTAGCTTACATGAGAAGCCTTGTAATCCTGATGCATGTGCCCACTGAGAGGACTCCCCAGTCTTTACCTGAGGGATAAGGAAAGTAGAAAATGCTGGCAGGTAAAGATAGTCCACATGAAGCCCCTGACTGTACACTATATGTAGAAGTCTACTGCCCCCACCTTAGGATCAATGGGCATGTGTGCACGACTGTGTGTGTGTGTGTGTGTGTGTCCATGCATGTGTTGTGCTAAGGTGTGAGCCTAGGGCAGATATTCTCCCACTGAACTATACCCCCTAGCCCTCAATTTTACTCTTTATTTTTGAGGCAGTCTTGATACATTGTAGCAGCTGGGCCTTTGGCTCCTCACTCTGAAGCCACGATTTACAGGCCTTGGATTTGTGACTGGCCTGCCAAGGCCTCTGGGGGTAGCTGGGATTATAGGCCTGCACCTCCAAACCCAGCTCGCCGGAGTGTGCCCCAGTTCCCTTACCTGTTCCAATCCCTGCCTCAGCTGCTCCCGGGTGGGAAGCCCTTAGGACTTGGCTTTTCAACAAAGATTGGATGTGTTTGTTTCGTTTAAGTCGCTGTTTAAACTGCTAACAGGAAGACTACAGAAGAACATTCTCTCATAATCCTTACAAGTAGAAGCCTGTCTGGGTTCACATACAACAACTATTTGTTCTGGGTTTTGTTTCCAGATCAATTATGCCGCTACAGCAGAGACTGGTTCTGTCCTTGCCTGTGTGTAAGTCACTGGAAGGTCATTTGTCCCCAGACTGTCAGCTGGGAGGATTATGTAATGGTTACGCAATGCCGACAGGATGCAGCCGCCGCCATCAGCCACCTCGGGCAAAGCAGCTGAGTGCAAGGCAGGCTGACTGACTCTACGGTCTCTCTTGGTGGTAGGTTTGAACCAGGGCCTCCAGCATGTCAAGCAAGGCTCCACCCCCAAGCTCCACCCCCAGCCCCGTGGATCTGTCTTTCCCAACTCTGAACTTGTGCTTGAACTTCGGTAGCCTAGAAAGCCCTTCCCATGCATGTCCCGTCTTTGTACCAGAAGCCTTCACCCTTGGGAAAGAAGGCAAGCAAGCCGAGAGAGTCAGACTGAAGTAAACCTTCATTTCCCACGTGGCCTTTCTTCTTAGGTGTTCAGGCGCCCTTTCTGTTTCCGAGGAAGGATGGTAGACCCATTCTGACTCAGCTTGTCCTTGCCGGCTGACATCCTCTCTGGCAGGCTTGGCTGAAGCCCTTTCTGGCCATCGCCCTTTCCGGGGCCACCATCCTCGGGACTCCAGGCTTTACCATGTGCTGAGCCGGCTTCAGGGTTCATCCGCTAAGCACCTGTAGACTACCTGCCACCTGGGAGAGCAGTGGGCAGGGACCTGTGCTGCCCAGCATGCTCAGTCCCCTCGTTGTCCCCTTGGCTGCTTTGTTTGTCTCTTGGCCAGGCAGCCTTTGGCCCCCTTGCTAAGCCTTCGCACTTCCTTCTGGCCAGAAGCGGAACCTTAGTCCAGGATAATCACATAACATGACCTGTCCCTCCCCATTTTTTTTCTCAAAAGTGTAGAAGCCCACTGAGATAGTTTAGTTTAATATGTGTTTAAATTGCTTGGGTGGACCTGGAGGTGGCTCAGCGGCTCAGAGCACTTGCTCCTCTAAGGGTTAGGTTGCCAGCACACACCCACTCCAGCTCTAGGGGATCCAACACCCTCTTGTGTTTTCCATGGGTGTGCTCACACCACACACACACACACACACACACACACACAAATGCAAAGTAAAAAAAATTTTTTTAAATAACAAAGTGTTGTATGGCACTTTTGTATGCAAGTGTCACGGTCCTGAGAAACTATGGCAGAAGTTTATGTTACTGTGGATATTTTGTGGAGGAATCTCAAGGCTATATTTTCACCCTCTAACTACAAGAGTCCTGGCTCACAGTGCCTATATGGCCTGGTGAATAGGTGACTGGTTTCTATGGGAACCTCCACCACTTGCCAACCTCTTCCCAGAAGGCAGGCATGCATCAGACCAGGTGCCGGATGCCTTGTTTCAACCAACATAAAACCATCATTTTGGTTAAATCTCTGTATTGGTCCTGAAGGCCTGACATGTTGCATTTTGGCTGAATGGACAAAGATTCCCCTTGAGACCTTACCAAAATGCTATTTTTTCCTATTCTCTTTTCGCCCGGCCTTGCTTAGAATGAGGGTAAGCCTATTTCTCACAGCCAGTTGCTCGTATTGAGGACCAGCACATAAGTCCTCCAGAGTACTAGCTTACTGTATACATGTGGATGCCCTGGTTTTTGACTTTATCTGTTTTTATGTTTTGAGGATTTTGCTGCATCTATGTATGTGTATCATGTGCACACAGGAGCATGTGGGGTCCAGAAGAGGGTGTTAGGTCCCCAGAATTGGAATTACAGATGGTTGTGAGTTGCCATGTGGGTGCTGGGAACTGAACTCCAGTCCTCTCCAAAAGCAACAAATGTTTCTTCTTTCTTTCTCTCTCTCTCTCTCTCTCTCTCTCTCTCTCTCTCTCTCTCTCTACTTCTTTCTTTCTTTCTTTCTTTCTTTCTTTCTTTCTCTCTTCCTTTCTTTCTTTCTTCCTGTCTTTCTTTCTCTGACTGTTTTTTGATACATGGTGTCGCAGTGTAACCAGCCCTGGTTGTCCTGGACTTGCTTTGTAGACCAGACTGGTCTCCAACTCACAGAGATCTGCCAGTCTCTGCCTCCTGAGTGCTGGGATTAAAGGCATGCACCACCACGTCTAGCTTTTTCTGGTTTTCATGACAGGGATTCTCTGATTAGCTTTGGCTACTCACTGTGTAGACCAGGCTGGCTTGGATCTCACAGAGATTCACCTGCTTCTGCTGGGTGCTGGAATTGAAGGTGTGTGCAGACCCCACCCCGCTCCAACAGTGTTCTTAACTGTCGAGCCGTCTCTCCAGCCCAGTGGATGTTCATGAGAGAAGGACTGCCTAGCCCCGGCCCCGGCTGCTCATGATACAAGGTGGCCTTCAGCCCAGTGGATGTTCATGAGAGAAGGACTGCCTAGCCCCAGCTGCTCATGATACAAGGTGGCCTTCCTGGCCTCTGGTTTCTATTGATGTCACAGAAGCGCTGCTGAGCATCCCAAGGCCTGTGGTTTGCTCAGTTAAACCAGAGTCCCGTGGGGCAGTAGAACTAACGAAAAAAATCTCATCTTGGTCCAGAAAACCACTCCATAAGGTCAGAGAGGAGAGAGTCTTCTTGCTGCAGAAGCCAAAATCGCAAAGAGCGCCATAGGCAGCTGCCAGGGAAGTAAGGCAAGGGTCAGTCTCCTGTGTACTGGACGAATGTGATTCCAGCACACCATAGAAGAGCATGTGTGGAGACACGTGGACACTGAAGCGGAACCACTCGTTCTCCCAGGAGATAGTTTCCTGGGTGGTGTCAATTGTGGGGGCTCCGGGGTTCTGAAGAATGGTGCGGGGGGAACCTAGCTCAGTACCCAAGAGGCTTATCCCACGTGTCAAGGACACCGGGACAGAAAAAAAGCAAGGAGAGACTTTTCGTTTGTTCAACAGGGAGAAGTTTCACTTCTTTTCCCTCACCGGATAGTCACAATGTCAGCTTCTGTCGGGACGGTTCTAAAAAACGGCTACCCTAAGCCCTCCTGGTTGCTTTTCATCCCGTGTCTCTGAGATCGTGAACCAAAGTCAGCTGACATTAGCCCAAACCACAGCTGGGCGGGCCTGCCGGATGTGATGTGACCGTCTGTCTGCCAAGACCAAGTGGCTTCTCATAAGAGGTACAGTCCTGTCCCCAAAGTGACACTTCTGGCACAGACAAGGTTATGGATTAGCCGTGCCTAACTGTATCCTGGTAGGAAGGAGGGCGGCTCTTCGGGGCCAGTGCAAGTAGCTATTAACCAGAAAAGATAGCGGGACCTCTGAAGCCAGTGTGGCCATGGTCCATCCAGCTTGGAGCCCTCCTTTGGGAGGTACCAAGCTATGTATCTTACTTTCACTGAATTATGAAAGACTCTGCCATCTTCTTTTTAAGCTCCAATCTTTTTGCTGTAGTTCTGGGTGGGAAACCTGCGGCGCCTATGTCAATCTCTGCTTCCTCCTCCATGGAGTGGACTCCACACCTCTTTTGCAGTTATCTCAAAAGGGGCGTGAGATAAGACTTGAAGGACGGTTACTGAAGGGTGGGGGTCGCCAGGCAAGCCAAAGGTGGGCAGTGGGCTGGATCTCTCAGCTGCAGAGCAGAACACTTGCTCTCGATACACAAGGGCGTATGTCCTGTCCCGGTTCCTCATACACACACACACACACACACACACACACACACATGCACACACACAAAGGGAGGGTGGGTACACTTTCCACTAGCCCCATAAAGCCAGGTATGGTGGCTCAAGTCTAGAATCCCAGCCCTTAGTAGGCGAAGGCAGGAAGATCAGGAGTTCAAAGTCACCTTCCTTTGCCCAGAAGGTTCCATGCCAGTCAGTCCAGGGACAGGAGGCCTTATCTCAAAACAAAACAGAAAGCACTTTCCAGAGAGGAGTCTCAGTCCCTCCCTGGCTTACATAAGAAGCTCTGAGAAAGGGGTACAGGGTTCAGAGGGTGCGGAGAGCTGGGGCCTAGAGGCTTCCATGGGGCAGAACAGCTAGCTGAGGGTAGGACTCTCCAGGGCATTTTTTAATGACACTTTTTATTTCATGTGCAGTTGGTGTTCTGCCTGCCTGTATGTCTGTGTGAAGGTGTCAGATCCCTGGCACTAGAATCATAGTTGGGAGCTGTCATGCGGGTACTGGGCATGGAACTCAGGTCCCCCAGAGGAGCAGCCAATGCTCACGACCGCTCAGCCATCTCTTCAGCCCCTAGAGAAATATGTTGAAATATATTGAGACTCACTTTCAGATTTAGCAGTTAAAGGTACAGGCACCCAGTTGAATAATAGATAAATAGAAAGTAGCCTGCGTTTAAAAAGCTTAGCCGAGAGTTCATGTGTATGTAATTGGTGGGTTCTGTGCCTCATCTGCTTCCGTGGCTCAGAACAAAGCTTAGCCGAGAGTTCATGTGCATATAGTTGGTGGGTTCTATGCTTCATCTGCTTCCGTGGCTCAGGACAAAGAGGTTTTCAAGCTGCCTGAGAGAAGGCATTTATTTGGCTTCTTTGCCACTGACCCAGCTCAGAACTGGTAAAGTTAGTTTGTCTCTGAGTTCCAGGAAGGCGGCTAAGGTTTAGAAACAGCCCTTGCATTAGCGACCCGGTGGCTGTGACCAAGTACTAACAGGAAGCAGCCTAAAGGCCTGATGGCTCAGTGGCTAAGAGGACTTGCTGTTCTTCCAGAAGACATAAAATTCAGTTCCTCCCATTCATGCCACAGGGCTTGCAGCCACGCTAATGCCAGAGGATCTGATGTCGTTTGGCCTCTGTGGTCACGTATACACACACATACACACACACACACACACACACACACTTTTTTAATTTTAAAGAAATTTAATGGAGGAAGGGTTGGTTTATCTGGGTTCATGATCTGAGAGTCCAGTCCACGGGGCAGAGAAGGCAGAGGGAATTCGAAGCAGCTGCTCACAGGGATCCTAGGCTCTCTGCTTTGGTCATGAGGGAGTGCGGGAGGTGGGGTTTCTCTGTTTAGTCAAACTTCTCTGTTAACACCCTCATAGACACAACTAGAGGTGTGTCTCCTGGGTGGGCCCACATCCAAAAAATTGGCCACAAAGACTAGCCCTCCACCCTTCTGAGCTCATACAGTCAGTTCTGGTGAAGTCCTGGTTTTGGAAGGGACCTGCCTCTCCCCAGGATCCCATTCTTGGTCTGTGCTCCGTGGAACTCCTTGTCCCCACTTGTCACTGGGGGCAAACTATTTACTAATGAAACGTGTGGTGTTTCTCTCCATCCCATAGGCCCTGAACTTGAGCCCAATCTCCAAGAGCCAGCACAAGCCCCTGTGAGAAGCTTTGCCAAGAATGGGACCCTCGGGCTGACCTCTGACCTGCCACGGCCCTCTTCAGGCTCCTCCCACCCTAGTCCTTTGTAGCCCTTCTTACTGAGCAAAGTGGCACCTGCCTGTAATCCTTCCATACAAAGCTAGTTGGAGGCCAGCCTAGGCTACATCTAACCGTGTTTCAAAAAAAAAAAGGGCAGGGGTGGGGAGCAGGGTTGTGAGATGGCTCAGTGTGCAGTCACCAAATAGGAGAACAACCAACTCCTGCAGATTCCCCTCTGACCTCTGCATATGTGTGGTGGCACTCACGAGCGTGCTCTTGAATGTACACACACACACTCACACACACACACACGCACACAGGTTAGTTTTTAAAGACTTCTGCCTAAACCCAGAGGCAAAAATCCTGAGATTTTCATTCTTTGGAGTGGGACAGGGAGGGGGACATACTGGGTGCTGGGGATAGAATCCAGGGCCTTTCACACCCTAGGCAAGCACATTGTCTGAACCATGCCCTAGACACGGCAGCAAAAAGGGCTAATTCTATTGTGTGGCAGTCCCCACATGGGGGTCTGACAGGCCTGGTCTGAGGCTCCACAGCTCTGCCACACGGGCCGGGCAGGGTCAGAGCTGGGAAGAGGCAGAAAGCCCTGGCAAGCAGAATAAGCACAGTGCCTGTTCTCCATGAAGGGCAAAGCCCGTGTAACTTCCTGGGCTTGAGCTCAGCGGGAGTCTGCTTGTATCTCTCATTTCTCTGAAGGCCAGATGACAGAGCTCTGGCCAGGTGACAGGCAAACTTCAGTGTAGGTGACTTGGAGCAGAACACAGAGCTGAGCAGATCAATGGCTTCCATCTATTTCATTTACCAGAAGGAATTGCAGTTCCGAGACAGCCATGGCCTGATCCAGGCAATCCTGCCTTTCTGTGCGCTTGCCTGACTGCCTGCCTTATTTTTTTTCTTCCCACAGCTCCTCAGCTAGGAAGTCCACCCTAGGCTGTGGTGACTGTCCTGTCCGTGGATGAGTCATTGGTACCCAGCTCAGTACCTGAGAGTACAACCACAGTACTTATGAAGGAACAGGGCCTGCGGTGTTGGGCAGTCACTGGCCCTGCATGCGCCCATTCTTCTACAGCAAACGAAGGGTTTAAGTAAGGAGTACTGGGAAGCTGTTGGGTATTTGGTAGGCCTATGCTAAACCATGCTGGGCTAGGGGCGAGGTTCAGTTGGTAGGGTATTTGCCTAGTAAGCACAGAGCCTGGTAAACTGCCTAGCCCCATAAATAAATATGGAACACTCTCTGTTCTATTTCTGTTACCTAATATTTCCCATTCTCCCAAATTTTACAAGACCTTTAGATTAATCACCATATCATAAAGGATGTTGGCTCCCTTGTCGAGAAGAAAAACATTCTCCCTCTATAATATACTATTTGTAAAAACAGGGTCTCAGTATGTAGTAGCCCTGGCTATCCTGGAACTCTCTATGTAGACCAGGCTGGCCTCGAACTCACAGAAACCCTTCTGCCTCCCAAGTGCTGAGATTAAAGGTGTGTTCCACTATACCCGGCCTGACTGCTGCTGCTGCTGCTGCTGCTCCTCCTCCTCCTCCTCCTCCTCCTCCTTCTGTAACTGAGGACAGCAGTCGGTACTGACAGAAAGTGTCGGTTACAAGAAGAAACATGCTTTGTTTAATGACACGTGTACAGGAGTTCACAGAACAATACATCCTGAAGTGACTAGAATCTAGGACTTGTAGACACCCCACAAGCACTTTGACAGAGCTCTGGCCAGGTGACAGGCAAACTTCAGTGTAGGTAACTTGGGGGGCACTTTTAGTTGAATGTGGGAGATATGTTCTTTGTGCAAAAAGTTTTTTTAGGTGAACTGCTCCCTTTTTTTCAACTTTTATTTATTCTTGGTAGTGTGTGAGAGTGTGGGGGTGTTGGGGGGGTGTGGGGGTGTGTGTGGGTGTGTGTGTATACTCCCTCAAGTGCAGCCTCACGTGTGCCCCTGTGAATCCATTCCCTCTTTCCACCTTGGGATCTAATGATTGAACTCCATTGTTGTTTATTCTCCGACCCCAAGACAAATGGTGCCTATTTAACAAATTAAATCCAACCTGGCTTCAGGTTCTCCCAGCATCCCTCAGTCCCTACCTGTTACAGGGTCTGGTGCTCTCCAGTCCAGGGGCTGGCCTGCTGTTGCCTGGCCACTCTTTTCTACAATCCAGACATGTTGGTTACCAGCCCTTTCCCTGTATCCCTGCATGGCCCAGCTCAGTCTAGTCACGTCCACTCTGGGCTCTCCCCGATGCCCCTGCCTCAGGCTATCTATCCTCTCTCCCTTCTATCTACAATCTTCTTCTCCACTAAACTTAGGAACAGTCATTTCCTTTTTGTTTTTTTAATTTCTATTTTTCATTCAGTTGCCAGGCTCATGGGGCCAGCCTCTTTTCTCACTGAGCATCTCACCTAACTCTGTTTAGGTCATTTCTTTCCCTCTTAGGGATAAGTAACAGGAAATGAGGAGGCCGTACTCGAACTCCAAAAAGGGCCTTAAAAAAGGTGAGTTTGGGGCTGGTGAGATGGCTCAGCGGGTAAGAGCACTGACTGCTCTTCCAAAGTCCTGAGTTCAAATCCCAACAACCACATGGTGGCTCACAACCACCTGTAATGAGATCTGATGCCTTCTTCTGGCGTGTCTGAAGACAGCTACAGTGTACTTATATATAATAATAAATAAATCTTTGGGCTTGAGCGAGTGGAGTTGACCAGATTAACCTAAGTGACAAACGTGCCAAGTTTAGGGGTAAGCATGTAGCATCTTGGAGTGGATTTGCAGGTTACAGAGGTAAAGAGTCTGCTGGCCACTGAGGAGGATGCCTCATGAACCCTTTGACTAGCATACCGATGGGAAGCTCTGGAATCCAACCTCCAGCTCCCAGGCTTGGAGCTAAGGAGAAATAAAGCAATAAGTACCAAGAAAGCAGGGAGGTGCGGACTCTCCCACACCACTTGCTGAGCTGAGAGCCAGCTCAGGCCTATACATCTCCTGGTGGAGCTTCCTCAGGGAGTTCCCTGGGGTGCTGGCCTGGACAGCCTTCCTTCCCCTCACCTTCAGCTGGACCTCCACTGGCTTTGGGCAAGATGGTCCTTTAGATAGGAACCTGGATCTGGTGGGGGACCACTGATACCTAATGCGAGCGGGGGTTGACCAGAGCGAGCAGAGGTCCATAAAATAAAACAACAACAAAAAAAGCCGGTGAGTTCTTCTGCAGATAAGGCAGGCAGTGAAGGAAGGTTGAGGGTGGTTGGTTTGTTGGTTTGGGGATTTTGTTTGGTTTATTTTTGGTGTTGGGGATCCAACCCAAGACCTTACGTATGCTGAATTACACCCCCAGCCTTTGAAAAATATATATGCAATCTGGGAGTCAAGAAAGCCATCTCCACTTCTGTTCCAAGCAAGGGGAGGTCGAGATTTGGAGCGGAGCCTCCGCTCTGCAGTCCCGCCCATCAGCTCCCTGCTGGGCCCCGCCCCCGCTCCTTCCCTTGGAGAACATTCCTTCCTGCCTGATCTGGCCCACAGCTTCACTCTGCGTACAAGAGCAGTTAATGCGCCTGTCACCGGAGAAAGTTCACACGTCACATGTCTCCCGAGGCATGTAATTTCTCAAAGAATCGCTAATGCTAGAGAAAACCAGCTGCCAGTGGAGAGGCTAGTGGCTTGAGGATCCGGGCGATGAGTCTTGTTCACTCAGCCGCAGATGCTGCCCGTGGGGAGGGGGCTAAGCTCCAGCCCGCGTGGACCACTCAGTTCTGCAGCTTTCCCGAGGCCACCTCTCTTCCAGCTGTTCCTCTTGTGAGGACGCAGGCTGGGGAACAGTCACCAGTGACCAGCTCACCGGTGCCTGGTCATGCCTGACTCTCAGGGCTAAAACGAGGAGTCTCATTTAACTGATTTTATTTGTTTTG
>JADRCD010230007.1:0-19115 GCA_019843815.1 Montemys delectorum | reverse complement strand
CACACGCACACGCACGCACGCGTGTGCGTGTGCGGGCTCATACCAAAAAATATAGTATCTGGGCCTTAGACATGGTGACACACCCCTGAAATCACAGCATTTCGGGGATAAGAGGACAAATTCAATTTATTCTTACCTTTGCAACAAGTGGGAGACCAAAGGCTCTCCCTATCCAGAATTCGGGGCTTTGGTCTTGAGAGCAGGTATCTCTGGGGTCCTGTGGATGAGGATGGAGAACAGAAAAGGTCCCTGCGTCTTTGCTCCTACTCTGCTTTCTCTGCAGAATTCTTGCACACACAGCCTCCGGCAAGGAAGGTGTTGACCAGCATAGCACCCACTACAGCCCTCCAAAATGGGAAAGGTAAGTCATATATGGTAGTGTGGGCCCTTGGTAGGCTAGAGGAGGTGAGGGCTTCAAGGTCTACCTGCAATGTAGATCAAGGACCCTCTTTTAAAGGACATGTAGAGGGAGGAAGCCTAGAGGAAGCAAGTCCCATCTATCAGGAAGTCAGGGAGGGCTTCATGGAAGAAGAGGTATATATAGCAGCTACATCTTACAAAGGGAGGCTTTCTTTGGGCAGTTGTACATGACAAACAGGCACATTTTTTACAAGGCCAGTAGAGCAAGGACAAGGAAGAGAAGGATGTTTTTTAGATCGGGATGACATAATCTACTCTGGTTATCCTGAGATTCTGGACTGTCAGAAGGCTTAGCCAAGCGGGTGGGTTTTGGTCCTGCAGCCCAGGTTGCTGTCCCTGGGGAGGCCTGACGCATAGGTGAAGTAGATGAAAAAAAGCCTCCTGTAAAATGCTACCTGCCCCACCCTCTCCATCCACCATCACCAGGTGAGGGCAGCGTTCGCCTGGTGGGCGGCGCCAGCCCGTGTCAAGGCCGAGTGGAGATTCTGCATGGTGGCCTCTGGGGCACTGTATGCGACGATGACTGGGGGCTACAGGATGCTGCCGTTGTGTGCCGCCAGCTGGGCTGTGGGGCCGCCTTGGCTGCCACCACTAACGCCTTTTTCGGCTATGGTACCGGGCATATCCTGCTGGACAACGTTCACTGCGAAGGCGGCGAGCCCCGCCTGGCAGCCTGCCAGAGCCTAGGCTGGGGCGTGCACAACTGCGGACACCACGAGGATGCTGGGGTGCTCTGTGCAGGTGCCAGGGGCAGCGGGGGCGGGGCCAGGCGAGCGGGGCGGGGCCTTTCGAAGGAGTGAAGGTGGGAGGAGAACTGCAAGAAAGGGGATTGGCTAACTGTACTTTACAGATCTTTCCAGAAAGGCTTTGAAATTTCCTGCCTGCTCTGAGGAAGCAATTCAGATCACTCATTCTCACATTCTCGGTAGCTCTTATTCCTCTGTTATTAGGAATGCCTCCAGGACTTTCTAGCAATTTCCAGGTATTCTTCATGGGTGATTTCAGAATAAAGCAATAATATTCTAGAAATGCTCCCTCAAAGATTACTTGCAAAGGACCTAACCGCAGAACCCTGCCTAGCTGCCTGTAATCCTGAGGATCTAATAGTAGACTGTTCCCCCACACCCACTATGGGCCCTCTCCAATTTGGGCGGTGTTTTCAGCAAATGTAGAGATAGGCATTGGAGGCTGGGCGGTGTTGCCTATCAAGAACAAGCCCAAGCCAGGCAGTGGTGGCGCACGCCTTTAATCCCAGCACTTGGGAGGCAGAGGCAGGTGGATTTCTGAATTCAAGGCCAGCCTGGTCTATAGAGTGAGCTCCAGGACAGCCAAGGTTACACAGAGAAATCCTGTCTCGGAGGGGGGGGGGGAAAGATAGGCATTGGAGCAGAGTTTGTAGCTTATTTGATGAAGTGCTTGCCTAGCATGCATGAAGCCCTGGGTCTAATTTCCAGCCCCACACAAACCAGGCATACTGGTGCACACTTACAATTCTAGTACTCCCTGGGCTACATAGAACTCTGTCTCAAAACAAAACAAAACAAAACAACAACTGGGCCTGGTAGTAAATATCTTTATTTTTTTATTTTATTTTTAAGATTTATTTATTTATTATATGGAAGTACACTGTAGCTATTTTCAGACACTCCAGAAGAGGGCGTCAGATCTCATTACAGATGGTTGTAACCACCATGTGGTTGCTGGGATTTGAACTCCGGAACTTCGGAAGAGCAGTCGGTACTCTTAACTGCTGAGCCATCTCTCCAGCCCAGTAAATATCTTTAATCTCAGCTCTTAGGAGACAATAGCAGGCTGGTCTCTGTAAGCTCAAGGCCAGACAGGTCTACTTAGTGAGACCCTGTCTCAAAGTAAAATAAAATAGAGGTGATTTTTGTCTTGTTGAGACAGGGTCTCACTGTAGCCCAGGCTTGCCTCCCTAGTTGCAGGTATTACAGGTACTAGCCACCATACCCAGACTAACAGATGGGTCATTGTTGCTATTACATCCTGGGGAATCGAACCCACAGCTTTGTGCATGTGAATCCTACCACTGTGCTAAATACACAGATAAGATTCATGGTGCCATAACACCATTTCTCATATAGACTCTTTTCTATTAGATGGAAAGTGTTTGTAGCAAATCAAAAGCTATCATTCCCATCTTACAGATGGTAAAGTCAAGGTCCTGAGAGGCACCAGGAGCCCTAGAAGAATCACAACTGATCTTGCTCAGTGAATGAAGTTCATGCTCCCTCCCTTTTCTAGCCTCCTTTCTATTGATGTAGTAGGATAAGGATTCTTTAGTCTTTTGTCTTAGCCTAACCTTGAACTCAGTACTTAAAGGATGACCCTACATTTCTGACCCACCGGCCTTCACGTCTCCTGTGCTGGGATTGCAGACATGTACAGCTACACCCATTCTAATATGTGATATTAGAATGCACCTAGAGCCTCATGCCCACTAGCCAGACAAGCATTCTACCCACTGAGCTATATCCCAGGCCATTAAATTGGTGGAGTCTTTTTGCTGTAAATCCCTCAGACGTGAGCATGGGGTCCTTAGTGGGCATGCATCGTTCTGTTTTGTGCCCACTAGACATCTAAGAACACGGGTCACTGAAATGAAAGCATGCTGCAGGCCTTTATGCTTCTGTGTACCTCGCAGACAGGACTGCTGTCAAAGCTAGCCAGGGCTCACTGAATTCCAGTCCTGGATGTAAAGCTTGTTTTCTTTTGGGAGACGCCCTTAGTCCTGTGACTGACCCTTCTGTCTTCTTCTCTCCTGCTCTAGTTCTGAGCCCTCCGACTTCTACAGCACTGCCTCCATCTGTCACGAAAGAAGGCGGGGCATGGCACACTGGGCCAGCAGGTAAAGGGTTGGGCCGAGACAGGTAGGGCTGGGAACTAAGGACGCTCTTCTAGAGACACAGGAAAGGGACTTGAGCGAAAGCTTTGGGGCAAATGGTAGAGATGAACTGATGGTAGGTAGCACAGGTAACACCCAGAGCTAAGAAAAATTAAGGATGGATAAGAGCTTTCTTCCCCTGTAGCCCTGGGACTCCCTTTGTAGATGAGGCTGGCCCTCAACTCATAGAGATCCACCTACGTCTGCCTCTTGAGTGCTGGGACTAAAGATTTCTTAAAAATGCTTGAGTCAAATTATGGGTTGCTGCTGAGGCGGGGGAGTTGGGGGCCCCTGTGAAGGGACTCAGATCTGGAATCAAGGTTAGAGGTAAGTTTGGAATTAGAACTACAGGTATCATGGGTGATTAAGATTCAGGAGTTGAGGGGTGTAACTCAGGTGTTGCCTATCAAGAACAAGTCCAAGCCGGGCAGTGGTGGCACATGCCATCAATCCCAGCAGTTGGGAGGCAGAGGCAGGCAGATTTCTGAATTCGAGGCCAGCCTGGTCTACAGAGTGAGTTCCAGGTCAGTCAGGGCTACACAGAGAAACCCTGTCTCAAAAAAAAGAACAAGCCCAGGGATTCCACCTGAAGAACCACATAAACCAGGCATGGTGGGTCACATCTAATTGAGGCGGGAGGCTTTGGAATTCAAAGCCTACTGAAGCTACACAGCACGACCTTGCCTCGAAAACCCAAAAGATTTTAATCCTAGCACTAGGGAGACAGATCTCTTGTGAGTCTGAGATCAGCCCTGTCTACATAGTGAGTTCTAGCCCAGCCAAGGCTACACATACTGAGAGCTTATCTGGGAAAAAAAGAAAATGGGGAGGAAAATCCTAAAAGATGTTTATTACAAGACAGACAGTGCAGTGACTCCGTGACCGAGGCAAAGTAAGGTGTGGTAAACCGGCCTTCTTGTCCCCTTCCTTCAAAGACTCCCTTTTCTCCTCCGCAGCTACAGGAATTGGTGCCCTGCCTTCCAGGGATACCATGCGGTTCACGACCGCAGCCAGGGCCTCAGGGAAGAAAAGTAAGTGGCCCTGCCCGGGTCCCGCAGAGGGTGGGAGCAGGTGGGACGCTGGCTGCATGCAATAGGGAGCCTGCCACCCCAGGCCATCCACCTTGGCACCGGCCTGTGCGCCCCGCAGGCGGTAGGCTGAGGCTGGTAGGCGGTCCGAGCCCTTGCCGCGGCCGCGTGGAGGTGCTGTACGCCGGGGGTTGGGGCACCGTGTGCGACGACGACTGGGACTTCGCGGACGCGCGCGTGGCCTGCCGCGAGGCGGGGTGTGGGCCCGCGCTAGGCGCCACGGGCCTCGGTCACTTTGGCTATGGCCGAGGCCCTGTGCTGCTGGACAACGTAGGCTGCACCGGTACCGAGGCCCGCCTCAGCGACTGCTTCCACCTGGGATGGGGCCAGCACAACTGCGGCCATCACGAAGATGCTGGGGCGCTGTGCGCAGGTGAAGCGGAGGCGCGGGAGGGGTGGAGCCCCGGGGAGGGCGGGGCCCAACGCCGAGAGTGGGCGTGGCTTGTAGGGAGGAAAAAAGCGGAGCGAGCAACGCAAGCGCAGTGAGGATGGGAGTCCGCCCACGCGCACGCGCTCACGAATTTGGGCGGGGCTGAATCAGGAGAGGGGAGGGGTATCCTGTGGGGGCGGGACAAGAAGTGGTTGAGGGTGGGTGGGCCCGCTCAGCCTTGTGGGCGGAGTCCCTCATAGCACTCACAATGGAGGTGGGGCAAGCATGGGTGGGGTCGTGCGCAGGAGCTCCCTGCTGTGTGAGCGGAAGCTGCGTAGCTTTCTTGCTCGCCTGAAACCCTGAAGGCGAAAGTGTAGCAGTGCGCAGGTTTTGTGGGCGGGGTGGCCTGAGATTCCCTTGTGGGCGGGGCGGCCTGAGGTTCCTTTGTGGGCGGGGCCTCGTAGCAGGCGCTGCAGTGAGGGCTGGACGAGAGGAATGGAGGAATGGGCGTGGCACTCTCTGCTACACTGCAGCGGAAGTACTGCGCAGCCAGTTGCCCGCGCGCACTCAGCTCAGCAGCGGAGACATAGGGCCGTAACCGGAAGGACGAGTTGTCTGCTGGGGGCGGGGGGAGAATAGGGCGCGGTCAAGAGAGGACTCTTTGCTGTGCTGTCCAATTTATAAAGGAACCTGTCGGTTTATTCTCTCTCTGCTACGAGTGATTGGTAGGAAGCAGGAAGGGGCTGACTGCTTTCCCAAACCTAGCCTTTGATTTTTCAGAGATACTAGTGAAAAAAGGCGTTTACAAAGTCTAGCCTTTTACAAAGTCTAGTCTAGATTACATTGTCAATCCCTTGTGTTCCTTGCTTTCCTTGCTTGCTGTAGAAAGTGATATCTCCACCTTTACTTGATGCCCAGGCCTAGGGGGCCCTCTAGTCTCCTACCTTAGGTTGGCCATTCGTTCTTTGAGGTTCTTTCTACCTTTCTGTACAACTTGGGAAGGTTAGGAGAGATGATCTAGCTCTAAGTAGCCTGTTCCCCACCATGACAGCCATCTTCTGTTTTTCATGCCCCTGCTGAGCCAGGCCCAGAGGAACTAGGACTCCAGGTCCAGCAGGATGGTTCTGAGACCACCCGAATGCCCAGTCCTCGGCCCAGAGATGGTAGGTGTCTACTGCTACTGAAAATGAGGTTGGAACTTTAGGGATAAGATGGACCTGGAGTGATAAAAAACAACCTAGAGATTTCTCCACTTGGGATCAAGGAAATGAGACCCCTCTCTTGAAGCAGACAGTGAAAGAATGCAGAATTAGGCATGGTGGACCATGGCTTTCATCCCAGCATTCTGGAGACTTGGGTCAGAAGGACAGTAATTTCAAGGCCTGCCTGAACAACATATGTGGAAAAACAAAACAAATTAGCCCAGGGAATGTTAGGTATGGAAGTGGGGACAATAAACTTTGGGGGACAGGATAAGACATGGTCATAGTTTGCATAAGACATGTGGCTAAGGGGCTGAGACTTGTCTGTTGAGGGTCTCACTACATAGCTCTGGCTGACCATTGGCTATGTAGAACAGGCTGGCCTCGAACTCAGAGAACCACTTGCCTCTGCCTCCCTCGTGTTGGGATCGGAGGTGTGTGCTACCTTGTCCAGCATTATTTGCATCTGTGTACCCGTGTATATGCATGCATGTGTTCACACACATGAAGACAAAACAGTATGGAGGAACGTGAAGTTCAGAGGAGAATCTGTGTGAGTTGTTCTTGGGCATAGAACTGAAGTCATCTGGCTTGGTGGCAAGTACCCTCAACCATGAAGCCATCTCTTGGGTCCCATGAGCCCATGGGCTCTTCTGACCCAGGGCCTTACCTCCAACACAGGGCACCTCCGTCTGGCTAGTGGAACGCACCGATGTGAGGGGCGCGTAGAACTCTTCCTAGGACAACGGTGGGGCACCGTTTGTGATGATGCCTGGGACTTACGGGCAGCCATGGTCCTGTGCCGTCAGCTGGGATGCGGCCAGGCTCTGGCAGCCCCAGGAGAGGCCCACTTTGGCCCAGGCCGAGGCCCAATCCTCTTGGACAATGTCAAGTGCCGAGGAGATGAGAGCACCTTGCTATTGTGTTCTCATATCCGCTGGGATGTCCACAACTGTGACCACAGCGAGGATGCCAGTGTCCTGTGCCAGCCATTGTGACCCAGAGTGCTCTGTACTCCATACCGTTATCAAAGGAGCCTATGGAGAACTGCCTCTCCTTTTGCAGGATGCCTTCCTATGATAGCTCCAGTTCCTGGTGCCCCTTTCTCCCATGCGTGGGAGAGATGCAGTGCCTGCCTGAATCTTTTTACTGTGTATCCTGAGACTGACATTACCAGCCCAATACAGTGAACATAGCAGTGTTTTGCTCAGCCAAATCAGAAAATGTGGGAGAATAACTCACTTCTCTTTGGGGAACTCTTATTCTATAGTATCCCTGGTCCTTCCTCTCTACATCTATATCCATGAAGCTTGGGCTCTCTTTAAATGCCTTCAAACCCTTCCAGTGACCTATCTTGGTCTCCCGCTAAAAGTGGGGAGACAAAAGGGGTTGGGGTGCTCTTTTCTATAGACTGGCAGGGGACTACAGAAGATCCCAGGTCGTCACCTTCCCCGCTGGGTGAGGACCTGGACTCAGATGGTGCTCCACTGAACAAGGGGGCTGCAGGGGCCAAAGCAGGGACCAGAGGAGCCCTTCCTGCAGCATCTCTGATTTCCACTGCCTCCCTCACCCCACCCCCGCACAGAGCCTCCACTTTGCAGTAGCAAAGAAGTATAGAGGCCCATAGCCACTGTTCATAGGTGCCAAGTCAATAAAGCATTATCCCCCTGTCTTTTAACTGAGGTCATTGTTTGAGAACCTGTGCCGTGGCTGCTGGAAAGACTCCAGGAAGGACTTTCTGGAGACAACTGGCATAGTGATCAAAGGCTGTGGTCCAAGAACATCATCCAATGCTCCAGGGCCCATCACAACCTGGAAATGCTGATTCACCATGGCAAGCCTCAGGCTCCTTAGAGGAGCTTCTGGTCCTCTTCTCCATTCTGTGATATACACACAAATCTAGATCCAGGAAATGAGAGGACATACAGCATGCTGGTGCATGTCTGTAATGCCTGTGCTAGCGGTGCTGAGGAAGGGCGGCACACTCAGGGGGGTTCCAGGCCAGCCAGAACTGCAGAGTGAGAGAAGCTGAACAGGCCCCAAAAATAAAATGGCAAAACAAAAACAAAAAAAACCCTTCTCTGGTAAAATACACTATTACCTCTTTAAAGGAGTCACAGGTAGGAGGATCAGGAAGGAGTTCAAGGTCATCATCAACTACAGAACCATTCAAGGCCAGGTTGGGCTATGAAATACCTGGGGCGTAGGGGTCGGGGTGGGGGTAATTCAGCCCCTGCCTGAATTAGTGGTGGCAAAAATCTGTAACTCCAGCACCTGCATGCTTAAGCAGGTGGATTAGGAGTTTAATGCAGCCTGAGCTTCTAGAAAGGCCACACCACCTTCCCCCCTTTCCCTGCCTATGAATTTCTATATTAGTTTTGTTTGGTTTTGTTTTAGTTTTTCAAGACAGGTTTTTGCTGTTGTGATCATAAAAAGAGAAAGAGCTATAAGAATATGTCCTGGCGAGGTGTGGGGGACCAGACACACCGGTATAGTATAGAATAGAGTTTATTTAGGGCATGGGGAGGGGAGTTAAGAGGGTAGCAGAGGCAGAGAAAGGCAGAGAGGAGAGAAGTAGGGACCAGCCATGACCATGGGGAGAGAGGGGGAGCAAAGGAGGGGCAAGAGGCAAGGGAGAGAAGCAGGAGTAAGAGAGGAGGGCAGCCCCTTTATAGAGTCAGGCCTACCTAGCCGTTGCCAGGTAACCATGGGGCGGAGCATACCTGGCTGCGGCCAGGTATCTGTGGGGGTGGAGCTTATACAGAATGCTAACCTTTGTCGTATAGCCCTGGTTTTTCTGGAACTCTATAGACCATGCTAGCTGGAGACCTGCCTGCCTCCGCCTCCTGAGGGCCGGCACCAAAGGTGTGTGCCACTCCACCTGGCATCCATTTGTTTATGTGCCTGCTTGCTTGGTTTTTGTTTGTTTGTTTGCTATGTTTTGCTTTTGTAGGATTGGAGATTAAACCTAGGACCTAAATCATGGAAGGCAAGTACTCTATCACAGAGCCACAGTCACAACTCCACCAATTCTGTTGTTTGTTTTTTTTTCCCCACAAACATTTATTACTGAGTGTGCCTGTGTGTGGTGATGGTGATGATGGTGGTGGTGATGAGGATGAGGATACCAGGCGCCCAGTTCTATCACACTCAGATCCCCTTGGCACAGGCTCTCTCCTCAAACCCTGAGCTAGGCTAAAGGCCAGCAAACTCCAGAAGTCATTCAGTCTCTGCCCTCTGTAGTAGCAGAGTTATAGGCATTTCAGGTCACTGTGGTTTTTACTCCAGGGTGCTGGAATCCCCACTCAGGTCCTCAACTTTGCACAATGATTGCTCTTACCACTGAGACATCTCTGCAGCCTCTTATTTTATTGGTAGAATTTTATTTTGTGTATAAATTTTTTCATACATGGCTTAATGTTGCCCACGTGTATACCCTGTGTTTACCAAAGCCACAAAGTTCTGGATCCCCTGGTAGTGGAGTTATGATGGTTTTTGTGAACCAAACCATGTGTGTGCTGGGAACTGAGCTCTGGGCCTTTGCAAGAGCACGTGCTTCAAATTGCCAAATCGCTCCAGCGCTCTATGCCCCCTTACTTAAAAAAAAAAAAAAAAGTTAATGCATGCATGTTTTGAGTATGTGTGTGGTACTGTCACAGGAACTCTTAACCTCCATCATGCGGGTACCAGAGATTCTTGATACCTGCTGAGCCATCACACCAGCCTTGGACCCCTCATCATCTATGCCATCGTCCCAACTCGATGCCCCTTGTCTCTATGTTCCTGTGGATGACTTTAAGGCCTAATGAGTTTTTCGAAATGCAGCACGCTGGCCTCCTTTGTGTATTTGTTGTCGCATCTGCCTGACAACCCGAACGAAAGGAAGCCAAACATTGAGAATTGAGGGATTAGCAAAAAAAAAAAAAGGAGAGAAAAAAAAGAGGCAGCTGGGATTGACTTCCTGTAAGGTCAAACTCCAAACTTCCAGGGTCCTAGGGTCTTCCCACTCAGGCCCTGCTCCAGGAAGTGATCTTATCTACAGTGCAAACGGAGGAAACAAAAGATCAGTGAAAGGTCCGAGTTTTGCTGGGTCATCCAAAAAGAATCAGGGGCCAGGTGTTGGGATTCCCACTAGAGTCCCATAAGCCTCGATGGCCAGGGCCGGACAGGATAGGACGTGACACAGCTCGGCTTTCCGGGGGCCCCACCGAGTCGTGCCTTCCTGCTGAGTCACCGCAGGAGCTCCAAAGAGAGCCCGCCCAGGGTGGGAACTGAAGCCACGCCCCCGTCTTAATGAAGGATTTTGATTGGATAGCTTTAAAACTACTTCAGCCAGTCACAGCAAACTGAAGGTTGCTGGTTGGGTGGGGCAGGGGGTGGGGTGGGGCCGCCCTCTTCGAGACCCTTCCATTCCTCAGGGCGGGTCATCTTGTGGAGAGGTCTAGGTTTGGTCTGACAAAGGAACTGAGCCTCCGGTGCAGCCCATATAAGGGAAGGAAGGTCAAGCATTCCCAGGACACTGGCGTTTATGCGACATTTGCCGATTACAAAGAGCGCGTTAACCAAGAACAACCTCTGCGTCTCAAAGCTGCTTTTCTTCTCCCCACCCCCTGCCCCCCCCCCCCCGTTCCCCTTTTTAAAATGTTTTAGTCAAGGTCTCATGTAGTCCAGGGCGGCTTCCATCTTGCCACAATGCCAAAGATGACCTTGATTTTTTTTTTTTTTACTATTTTTATTTCTTCCTCTGCCCACCCAACTGAGGTTACAGGGGTATGCCACTAGTGCTCATTTATGCAATTCTGAGGAACCCAGAGCTTCACATATGTTAGGCAAACACTAGACCAACTGAGCTATATCCTAAACCCTTCTACTGATATTTTCATGAAAGACCATTTGGTTGGTTGGGTTTGTGTTTTCGAGACAGTTTTTCTGCATGGCCCTGGCTGCCATGGAACTCAGTCTGTAGACCAGGCAGGCCTCAAACTCAAAGATCTGCTTGCTGAGATTAAAGGCATGTGATCCAGCTTGCACAGAGGACATTTAACCCACAAAGGACTGTTAAAATTATAAAACTGGTTTACAATAAAACTAGAATTGGAATAGGGTGTGGTGGCACAATCATGTAAAAACATCTAAAATAAAACCAAGATTAAAGGGGCTGGTGTGTAACTCAGTTGGTAGAGAGCTGGCCAAGCATTCAGAACGTCCAAGGTTCAGTTCCTAACTCAGTCTGGGTCAGAGAAAGGGTTCCACAGGTAAAGGCACAGGATATCAAGTTGTGACTACCTGAATTCAATCCCTCAGCCATAGTTGAAAGAGAGAGCTAATCTCCATAAACCGTCTTTCTGCCAGCGTGCAAACAGACACACACACACACACACACAATTTAAATGTCTTAATTTTTTTTTAAATCAGCAACAACAAAAATAAAATGGATTTTTTTTTTTTAAAAAAAGGAAAGAAAACAAAAAAACCTCAGTGTGGTGGCTGTCATGTGCCTGAAATCCCAGGGGTAGAGACAGATGGTCAACCTCTATTATACAGCTAATCCAAAACCAGCCTATGCTACATAAGGCACGGTCTCAAAAACAAACCAAAATTAAAGAAATGGAAAAGGTTCCCCACCTCTCGCAAACATGAACGATAAACTGAGGGTTTTTGTGGTTGTGGTTTTGCTTTGAGACAAGACAGTGTAGGCCATGCTGCCTTGACATGTGTTGGATAGCCAAAAATGAACATAGACTTCTAGACTCCCTTGTCTCGGAGACAGGATCTCACACTGCAGTTCAAGCAGCTCTCCTGCATCAGCCTCCCAGTGGCTGGTCTTACAGATGTGAGCTACCTCGGTGGGTTAGACTGAGGATTTTTAACACAGCCTGCTACACCACAGCAAATTATATGTGTAGCATCACCCCGATTGAGTGTCTACTGTCTTAAGATCGGCCCTGCCAGACCTCAGCAAGTTTGAGGTAATTCAGTCTTGGCAGATGGAGAAAAACATGCTGCGGAGAGCCAGGACTGACCCGCCCCACCTGGAGCTACAGAGCCTTAGGGACTTGAGTCTTTGCACTGTCATTGGCTTCTGTTTCGCTGGATAGGGAGGCCTGATGAAGAAGCTGCAGACAGTGAGGCACCTGCTGTCTGCCACCATAGTCAATTTTCTGTCTCAAGATCTCTGCGTATGGTGGACAAGTCCGTGTGTCTGCAGAGCTTAACAGCAGCCAGCTCAGGGAACCCTTTCCATGGGATAGATATCTAAAGCCACCAACGTGGCCACTTGGAAAGTGAAAGTTGCCCCTACCTTTTTTTTGTTTTGTTTCTTTTTTTTTTTTTTTTTAAGGAATATAATTTTATGCGCATTGGTGTGAGGATGTCAGATCCCTTGGAACTAGAGTTGCAGACAGTTGTCAGCTGCCATGTGGGTGCTGGGAATTGAACCCAGGTCCTCTGAAAGAACAGACAGTACCCTTAACCACCAAGCCATCTCCCCCAGCCTCATCTCTATTTATTAAGTGAGGAAACTGAACATCAAAAATAGTCCTGTGGCTGGGCAAGCGGTGGTGCACGCCTTTAATCCCAGCACTGGGGAAGCAAAAACAGGTGGATCTTGAGTTCGAGGCCAGCCTTGTCAGAGTAAGTTCTGGAACAGCCAGAGCTACACCACAGAGACACCATGTCTCAAAAAAAAAAAAAAAAAAAAAAAAAAAGTGCGTTGGGCCAGTGATGAAGCTCACAGGTAAAAGCAATTGCTTGAAATAACCTGGCAACCTGACTTCAGTTCCCTAAATTACGTAAAAGTAGGGGAGAACTGACTCATGCACACACCTGCTCACACTCACACTCACATACAAGCACACACTAAAATCAAATGGAAAATACCAGAACTTTGGAGACAGAGGTAAGTGGCTCACTATTGAGTTTCAAGCCACAGCTACATAGTGAGGCCATACCTGGGAGGCAGGGGGTTGGGGGTGGAAGTGGGGACAAAACCTGTCCTGGGATGCAGCTCAGTTGGTAAAGTGCCTGCCTAGCATGCATGAGGCCCTGAGTTTGATCCCCAGCCCTGCATAAACTGTGTGTGGTAGCAGACACCTGTAATCAGAGTAGGTAGGAGGTAGACTTCAGGAGGGTTCTCCTACAGAGCAAATTCAAGGCTAACCTAGGCTTCATAAGACTCTGTCTCAAACAAAGCAAACCAAAGCAGTGTTGAAGCCCTAGGAAGATGAATCCCTCATGTCTGCTAGGTAGCTTTCTGTCACTATGGGAAATACCCAGGAGAAAACAAAATTAATTACTATTTTCTACTTCTTATTATTCTGTGTTTGTGTGTATAATGTCTATGTGTGGAGGCAAGCCTGCCTGGGCCACCGCACAGGAGTGGAGTCCGCTGAGAGGACAGTGTATGGAAGTAAGTGCTCTCCTACCATGTGATCAGAGGGAACCCAAGCCATATCCTGCAGGCTTGGCATCAGGCGCCTTTACCTGCTGAGCCACCTTGCCAGCCCCAGTTGTTAGGGATTTCAGAATTAAGCATCCATGGGAGCTGCCTACCCAATCAAACTGCCTGGCTCACTTCCCCCCTTTCTTTTGTTCATAGTTTTGCACACGTAATGCAAGCGGACTACAATGTCCTGATCCCCCTTCTGCCATCTCCTGAGGACTTACAGGCAGGCCTCACTGCCCCTGGGAAGCAGAGGCCGGAGGATGTCTGTGAGTTCAAGGATAGCCAGAGCTACACAGTGAGACTCTGTCTTGAAATAAATCCAAAAAAGAAAGCCAAGACTCTTTTTGTTTGTTTGTTTGTTTTCAAGACAGGGTTTCTTTGGGTAGCCCTGGCTGTCCTGGAACTCACTCTGCAGACCAGGCTGGCCTCAAACTCAGAAATCTGCCTGCCTCTGCCTCCCAAGTGCTGGGATTAAAGGCATGTGCCACCACCGCCTGGCAAAGCCAAGACTCTTTACATCTTTGTCTCTCTCTTTTTTTTTTTTTAGCTTTTAATATAAATATATATATGTGTGTGTGTGTGTGTGTGTGTGTGTATGCCGGTTGTGATAGCTCACGCTGGTAGGATTTGCTGAAGGAGGCAAAGGCAGGAGGATCATGAGATCAAGGCCAGCAAAAAAAAATATGTATATATATAATTTATATGTGTGTGCCTAAGTATATATATGTGTGTGTGTACCATATGCATGCAGGAGCTCTTGGAGGTCAGAAGATGTGTCATATCTCCTGGAACTGGAGTTACAGATGCTTGTGAACTATCTACTGTGGGTGCTGGGACTCGAAACCAGGTCCTAAAGTTAGAACCATCTCTTATTTTTTGTTTTGTTTTGTTTGTGTTTTTTTCCAGACAGGGTTTCTCTGTGTTAGCCCCAGCTGTCCTGGAACTCATTCTGTAGACCAGGCTGGCCTCAGAAATCTGCCTGCCTCTGCCTCCCAAGTGCTGGGATCAAAGGCATCGTTTGCCACCACTGCCCGGCTAGAACTATCTCTTTAGCCCTGCCCACCCCCACTTTTTTTTAAGAATTCATTTTTCTTAATTTTTTTTTTATTTGCCTTGGTGTTTTGCGTGCAGGTATGTATGAGTGAGGGTGTCAGAGCTGGAGTTAAGAGATCCTTGCGAGCTGCCATGTATGTGCTGGGAATTGAACCCCAGCTCTGCTGGAAGAGTAGTCGGCGCTCTTAACCACTGAGCCATCTCTCCAGTCTTGCCCAACCTTTGGCCTTTAGAGGAGTCTCCTGTGTCCTTGGACTTTCTATGTGCCTGAGGATGACCTTGAGGCTTCGGGCTCCCACTACCTGGTACTTTGGTTGCAGGATTGTACTACCCTACCCTGTTCCAGGCTAGACTTTTCTTCCAGATCATACAGAGAGAAGAGACGGTCCAATTGCTTAGTCTGGCGACTTCTGCATTGTTCTCCAGGCAGCCATCCATCTTGCCCTGATTGGGTCCAGCCCAGAGGCTTCCAGGATGACACTGGCAGCTGACCAGCTTGCTCAGCACCTTCTCTCCCTCTCTCTGTCTCTGTGTCCAGCAATCTGTCTTTCTGCTTGCTCTTCTATCAGATCTCGCTCCCCCTCCCTTCCCCTCCCCCTTCTTTTCTTTCCTCCTTTCTATCCGCCCCCCCTTTCCAAACCTGTCTCCCTCCCTCCCTTTCTCTCCCTCTCTCCAAAGCCTCATCAATCACAGGCTAGTCTTAAACTCATGATGTGGCCAAGGTTGACCTTGAACTCCTGATCCTCCTGCCTGATAATACCCTCTCCCCCACACACACACTTCCCCATAGCAAGGATTTATAGATTCATGACACTAAACTTAAGTCAAACAGATGTTTCTTTATATCTGCTCACAAAAAAAACCCCCAAAAAAACAAAAAACAAACAAACAAAAAAAACCACACAACTACAGTTAAGGTCCAAACTGATCCAGCCCTCTACTATTTTATGATAAATCCCCAAAAGCTTGTCGGACCATCTCCATTTGATACAGGTGGTCAGTGCTGTCTTGAGAATGTGAACCCCCACAACAGAATGGGTGGGTGCTTAGCTCCATTGGAAGTAGAACTGGGAGGGATGGATGGTGTGGGTCTCAAGGACACTTCGCTGCCTTGTGGCTTCTTCTAAAGCACTCAGAGAAAGCCTATTCCACTTGGAGTTCGAGTCTTTTCTGTCCCTTTGCTCAGAAACCTTAGTCGCTGACGTCATCCCTCTGGGACCCAGTCTGGTTTATTTCCTTTCCTGTGTTATTTTCTTTTTGCATCGTTGGGCATGGATGGACCTTCCGCTCGCCCTTGATAGGCTCCACCACGGAGCCAGGCTCCTAGCTCCTCCCTGATACTTTACCACCCAGTTTACTGTGGGATTCTGGGCAGGTGTTCTACTGCTGAGCCACACCCCCAACTCCAGTCTAGCTAGCTCTGCCCCACTATCCCGAATGCCCTCTGATCATCCAGGGGAATCCCCTTTTATTCTGTCTTTGGGCTTCAGCGTCCCCAAGAGTTCCAGTCCACTGCTGACTCTTCGTTGCCCAGAGACTAGACCAATGTCCTCACTCCATGTCTGAACTCTGCTCCTTTTTTCCATCTCATAGCCAGGCCGACCCTATCTACTCTGGGGTTTTGATTTTGACTCTCTCAGCCCATGGTCTATACAGTTTACGGCTGTTAGAGAAAAAAAATCTCAGGGTAGGTGGGGCAGATGGCTGCCTCCTTAGAATGTGGCCTCTGGGCCCAGATGGCTGTCGAACTTCAGTCTTTGTAAGCCCTTACTCCCACCCACTCCAGGAGTTCCCGGAAACCAGCAGCCTGTTCTCTAGTCTCCCTCCTCCCCTCCTCCTGCCATGACTCAGCAATTGACTCCAGCTTCTACTTTCAAGAGAAAACAGGTTCCCAGGAACCTCCCTGCTGTCCACTCTGAAGTCTGTCCCACTCACCTTTCATCTCTCAGATGATCCACCTGTCCCCTCCAAGCTACCCCAACCCTTCAGTCCAATTATCTCCAGGCTTTTATATTTATTTTCAAATCTTACTTTGTTTATTTTGAGACAGGGTCTCACTATGTAGGTCTGGCTGTCCTGGAACTCACTATATAGACCAGGCTGGCTTCAAACTCTGAGAGCTACCTACTGTCACCTCCTGGGTGCTGGGAATAAAGGTCTGTGACACTACGCCTAATCTCAATTCTTTATTATTATTTTATTTAAGCCCAGGTCTCACTATGTAACCCAGATTGACCTTGAACTCTTTTTCTTTCTTTCTTTTTTTCTTTGCTTTTTCAAGACAGGGTTTGTCTGTATAGCCCTGGCTGCCCTGGAACTCACTCTATAGACAAGGCTGGCCTCGAACTCAGAAATCCGCCTGCCTCTGCCTCCCAAGTGCTGGGACTAAAGGCGTGAACTGGCTGGCTGGCCTTGAACTCTTGATCCTCCTGCCTCAGGATCCTGAATGCTGTGATTACAAGCCTGGTCCATACTAGGTTATCTCCAAATCTTTTTACCATTACCATTATTTTAAATTTTTTTACTTATTGATTTTTGTTGTGTTTTCCTGCATTTGTTTCTTTATTGTGTATATATAATATATATCTGTGCTCGTGTTACAGAGCACATGTGGAAGCAAGGGGACACTTGAAGAAGTTGGTTTTTTTCTACCTATGGGTCCCAAGGATCAAATTCATTGTGTCATGCTTGTACCCAGTACATTTGCCAACCAAGCCATGTTGCCAGCTCTGAGGAGGCTGAGGAAAGAGGATCACAGGATCAAGGCTAGCCTGAGGGATAGAACCAGTCTAAGGCCAGCCTGGGCTGCATTTAGAGACCCTATAACAGAACCAAACCCAACTAAACAAACAACACAAAAAGCAGGTGCTGGCACATACATACACTCTCAAGATGCGGGAGGCTGAGGCAGGAGGTCCAGCGCAAGTCCATAGCTAGCCTGGAACACAGGAAACCCTGTTTTGTTGTTGTTGTTGTTGTTGTTGTTGTTGTTGTTGTTGTTTTGGTTTGAGACAGGGTTTCTCTGTGTAGCCCTGGCTGTCCTGGAACTCACTCTGTAGACCAGGCTGGCCTTGAACACAGAACTCTGCCTGCCTCTGCCTCCCAAGTGCTGGGATTTAAAGGCGTGCGCCACCACCGCCCGGCATGAAACCCTGTTTTAAAGAAAGTACTGCAGGGAATGGTTATAGAGATGGGTCAGTGGTTAAGAGCACTGACAGAGGACATAGGTTCAATTCCCAACAACCACATGGCACCTCACAACTGTCTATATCTCCAAGATCTGACACCCTCACACAGACATACATGCAGGCAAAACACCATTGCACGTAAAACACAAGAAGGAGGAGGAGGAGGAAAGAGAAGAAAGTAGAGCAGGGAGGTGGCCCATGCCTTTAATTCTACCACTCGGAGGCAGACCTGAGTCCAAGTCAGCAAGGTGGACAGGCGAGGCCACACAGAGAAACCCTGTATCTAAATACAATACAACACAGTACAGTACAGTACAATACAGTACAGTACAAAAGTTAGTACCAGGGCAGGTGAGGTTATTCAGTGAGTAAAAAATCCTTACCGTGCAAATCTGGGAAATCCCAGGAACCCATCTAAAGACGGAAAGAAAATTGACTTCATAATCTTTTGCCCATCCATGGACACACACGCACACTAACACACAAACACACACCACAATATACACATGTCATAACACACACAGACGCACACATATCAATATATGTACACATATCACAATATACTCACACATCATAATACACATACACATATCACAAGATACACACAAATTTCATACTACACACACAGACACACACACACACACACACACACACACTAATAAAATTTTAGGGCCAGCAGCTCCTGCCTGGAGTCCTGACAACCTGAGGTTTGGTCCCCAGGATTTACACAGTGGAAGGAGAGAACCGGGTCCCACAAGCCATCTTCTGGTCTTCACGCATGTGCACACACACGCACACACACTGAAAACAAGCAAAATAAGCAAGTAGGATAGAAGTCTATCTCCCCACAGCCGCTCCGCTGCTCTGATGTTTCCTGGCTAAAGGCTCACATTCCACGCCTCCCCCATGGCTGAGGACATGGCTCCCTCAGTAATGGCACCTACCTTGAAGCCTGCAACACTTAGACGCCCTTCTGGGGACCTTTTCCTTTTAATCCTTTCCTCCCCTACCCCTAGAATCCAGGAAATCTCCCAGGAGCCAAGAAAGAGGCAGAACATCCCCAGGATTCCACCGCGTTCTTCTGATCTTGATGGGACAACTGGTGTTCAAAGGATCTGGGGGGAAGGCAAGAAAACATAGGACATTTTTTTTTTTTTTTAGCATTAACCCAAGGGGCTTGTTCTGAGCCACTCAGTCACTGCTGTGTCATTCTCACACACAAGGCCGAGATCAGAAACTCAAGCCCTTTGTTGGAGGTCAGTCAGGCTTTTTCTGGCTGTAATGAAGTGGAGAAACCTAGCCCTCCAATCCATGTGGGATAACGTTTGGTAGTGAGGCCTTTAAGGAGAGACTTAGGAGTGGGTGATGTTATAATGCTGGCTTTCGTGGTACCGTAGGAGGAGAAGCCGGAATGGTGGCTCCCACCTGGAATCCCAGCAGTCTGA
>JADRCD010230006.1:2736-69406 GCA_019843815.1 Montemys delectorum | reverse complement strand
CCCCCTTTTGTCTAAACTCTGGTGGGTTTTACTAGACACTTCCAAATTTGGGCATATGGCTCCAGGGTTTGTAGGGGTTCCTGGTGTCCCCTTAGAATCTGCCCTCCTTTCCACCTCTCCTGGCCAGATCACATCTTGAAGCTGTTGAGCCCACCCCCAGACAGGATAGCCTGACTCCCCAGCTTTTCTTATCCCCCTGTAACTATTTCAGCCTCTGTACGCCCTGATGTTCTGGCTGCAGGCCCTAAGCCTTGCAGAAGACCCTGGGCAACCCTCTCCCATATCCATGAGGTGCAGCTTGCCTGAGGAGGGGCCTCTTTTCTCTCTGGGCCCTTGTTTCCCTTAGCAGTCTGCTGAGGTGGCCGCCACTTCCGGTGCCTCCCCCCCACCCACCCACCTTGGCCAATTCAACTGTTCTCAGATTTGGGAGTGGGGTGTGGCTGGGCATGGAGGGAAGAGAAGGCCTTCATCCCCTTGCAGCTGTGACTGTCGCTCACCATGTCCCTTTACTTCCTGTCCTTTGTTCATGAGCTTCTCTCTGCTGGGATACTGAACCTATTTGCTTTTTCTGGCCAGGGGATGCAGCTGTTGCTGGACAGAACATGGATTGGCCCTGAGAAGATAGAGATGCTAGGGTGGGGGTGGGGTTGGGAGTGGGGGGACTGCAGCACTGGAGAGCTGCCAGAGACAATACATACATCTGCACTGCAGCTCCCAGAGGAGTCCTGGACACAAGGCCTGGCCCCGCCCCATCTCTGCCCCTCCATCCACAAGCTGGGCACCTCCCCACCTTGATTCCTTCCTCCCCCCAGAGGAGGAGACCTGTACCCAGGCCTCCAGCTGGTATGATGTGTTGGGCCTGGGTTGGTGGCTCTTTACAGTGCCATTCAGATTCAGTGGTGGCCCCATGCACCCCTAGCCAAGCCTCTTCAAGAGACTTCCTGGGTGGGGTTAATGCTGAGGATGTGGTCTCCACAGATTGCCCATATGGAGGATGGGAAATGAGAGTTGCATCCTAGCTGGCTGCTGCTTGGCTTAGAATCCGGCCTTTTCTATTTCCGCTCTGCATTCCATTTGCATTCGGAATGCTCTCTCTGGAGGACTGAGAAGCCCCTACTGAGGCTGGCCCTGCAGAGCTGTGGTGACGTCAGGGTTCTGTGAGCCCAGTTCCCCCCATCTGTAAGAGGAGGACTGATACCCTCTTGTGGTTACGTGGCAGACATGAAAGCGCCATATGTAAACTGTAGAGTGCTCGACGCAGAGAAGCTAAGTGCTGCTGTGGTAACCTCAGAAGGGTGTGGTACTCAGGAGGCTACCTGAGCCCCGGGTTCCTCTTTCTCAAGACTGCTTGTCTTGATGTTTCTTAAAGTCGTCGTTGTCACTGATGGAACCCTTCCAGCCGAACAGACTCCAGCTCTCAGACCATGACAGGGGTAGAGACACTGTAACCTTCACGTAGAGAAGTGGCTGGAAATGTGTTCCCCTACACAGGGGATGCCCTGGTTTCTTCCCTAGTGAGGTATAAACTGGGAGCATCTGCAATCCTAGCACTCAGAGGTGGAGCCTGCAGGACCTGGAAGTTCAAAGTTCAAAGTCACCCTGAGCTATGTAGTAAGTTGAACACAGGAGACCCCATCTCAAAAAAAAAAAAAAAAAAGAAAGAAAGAATAGTTGTAAGCTCTTGAATAGCACTCCTGTGTGCAAGGTCCTCTTGTGAGGACCTTGGCTTCATTCTTGCCAGGTGTAGTAGCCCATGCCTTGGCCTTTAATTCCAGCACCTGAGTTCAAGCCCCAGGACCCACATGGTAGAAGGAAAGAACCAACTCTCATAACTCACGGCACATGTTTGCCCCCCTCCAAAAAATGATAAAATGATTTATCATAATCAGGGCTCTTTTTTTTTTCTTCTATACTCATTGGTGGGCAGACTGGGCATTAGGCTGTTGTTGCCGAGGGCACAGGAGCCTTGTCTACCCCACTTTCTGTCCTAGCTGCAGCTCCTACCGGTGAGCCTAGACTGCTAGTAGGTTTGTTTCCTTCTACTTTCTCACGAGTCCTCAGTTAATCAGTAATTTTCTCTATGGACCTGGACAAGTTGCCCAACTTCAGGTCATTTCCCCTCTGGCCACAGCTTGGGGAACAAAGCAATTTGGTCTGATTTTTTTTTTTTTTTTTTTTGGTTTTGTTTTGTTTTGTTTCGAGACAGGGTTTCTCTGTATAGCCCTGGCTGTCCTGGAACTCACTCTGTAGACCAGGCTGGCCTCGAACTCAGAAATCCACCTGCCTCTGCCTCCCAAGTGCTGGGATTAAAGGCGTGCGCCACCACCGCCCGGCTCCCTTGTGCTTTTTCAAGGGTGTCACTAAAGAAACCTCTTATGGCTGTACCTGGAATTTTTGTCGTGTAAGTGTTGGCGTCTGCAGCCCTAAGCTAGCAAAGCTCTGCCAGCTGGTCCCAATAAACCAGTTAGAGACCTGTAATAGTGAGGGGGAAAAAATGTTAGAAGGAAGTTTATTCAGTGTGACCAAGTTGGGAGGAAGAATGAACTGAGGGAGGCCGACGGAGATGCCCAGCCCCTTTTCCCTCAACTGACATGACTTGGGTTTGAACAGAGGAAGAACCAGGTCAAGAGATGTCCATGGTCAACCAGTCTGGTCCTCTTCACCACCCTTCTGGTTCTTCTGAGAGGTTCTTAGAAGCCCTCACCTCTGTCATCAATATCAATGCCACTGCTTTAGAAACTCATTCTGGTTCCTCCTGGCTGACCACTCCTGCCCCAGGTGCAGCTCACCCTCATGAAGCGACTGACCTCTTTCACAGGGTGATCTGCTTGCTCTGTGCAGTTTTGTTCTTCAGGAATCTGAAGTGACACCAGAGGAAAGGTTCGGGGGTGGTACTTAGCTCTGTACTTTCAGCCAAAGTAAATGAGACAGACCGACCCCAGATGAAGACGGAGATGCCAGGGGATAGCTTGGATTTAGTTTCCTTGGAAGAAGAGTGAGGGGTTTGTGCTTTTAAGGAAAACCATCCTTGAAGGATTGGCTTCTTAACCTCTCCATCATACAAGACAGCCAGCCCGTAGGAAGTGCCACCCTGGCTGGAGGCAGAGGTTAACCTTGCCAGAGGGTTACAGCAGGCACCGTAGCTATGTAGTAATGACCCAGCCATGAGTCACATGAAATAAAACAAAAATGATCATTTGCCTAAGATTTTATTCTACTTATAACCAATGACTAGTCCCCGAAGATATTAGGAACCAGCTCAGAATAGAATCAATAGCTGCCTTTATATTTAAAGGAATATGCACTTAGAGGTAAAACTGGTTTTTCCACCCAAGGGGGAGGGGAAGGACCGTGAAATGATATTAGAATTACTATGTATGAACATTAGTCATCTACCACTTGCTGAGCTAACAAGAGCCTGAAGACAGAAAAACTAGAATCAGATGATCCCCCAGAGCTTTTCTTTGAAGATAGATACTTTGAAGATAGATACTTCTCCCCGCCCCGCCCCCGCCCCGTCCCTACAATGCATGCAAAAGCAGTGACCTCCGGCTACATAGGAATGGCAAATCCTCAGTGGCTGACCACAGCCAGTCTAGGGAGGGTGGTGTGCAGCCAGCCTGTGGGGATCCCAAGGAGGGGAGATCTCCCTGGTTTCCCAGTTGAGGTAACAGCTGGGTCCAGCAGAAACCGATCAGTTTGTTGGCTGCACTGGCCCTGAAATGTTTTCAGTCTCTAGTGTTGGACTTTGGACACTTGGGGGCCAAAAAAGTCCTCAGGTTGTATTATTAATAAAGCTGGAATGGAGAAAGGAATGATAGAGGAGAACATTCCTAGCTTAGGAGAGAAGACTGGTTATAACCAACCCTTCAAGCCACCCCACACACCTATGGTGGGGGTGGGGGGGGTGGAGATGGAGGGCTATTCCAAAGTTTCAATCATTTAAAAACATGATTTATTATTAGTGCTATGTATTAGACAAAGAGAGATGCCTGTGGAGGCCAGAGGACCATTTTGTGGAGTCTGTTTCATCCTTCCATCTTTATATGGTTCTAGGAACCAAACTCAAGTTGCCAAACTTGCATGGCAAGTACCATTTCCCCTTTCCAAGTGCCAGGTTTTGTTTTGAGACAGGGTCTCAGCGCATGGCCTGAGCCGTCCTGGAACCCACTATGTAGGCCAGACTGGCCTTGAACTTATAGAGATCCACCTGTCTCTGCTTCCCCAGTTCTGGGATTAAAGATGAGCACCACTGCACTACTCCTGTTTCTGCCTGCCAGTTCTGATGATTTTCATCTTTGAAATGACCTGAACTTACACACTTTGAAGTGGAAGCACCATGACCATGCACGCACTTATGCACATGCTTTAATATGGATAGGTACTAAAAATAAATGCCAGACACTCAAAGAGAGGCAAGGGAGCTACCTGGGGATGCACACCTGTAATCCCAGCACACCGGAAGCTGAGGGAGGACAGTGCCCTGTTCCAGATCAGTCTGGACCATAGAGTGAAGCCCTGTCTCAAAACAACAATAACTCAAGAAGTGGGGCAGGACGATGGAGCCTTTCAGCATGGTAAACAAACGATGAGGTTAGGCTTCTAAGGAAAAGAAGTGGCCAGACTTATGATGAAGCCTCTCAGGTCAGGGTGACCTGTGGCCATTTCCATCTGGCCAATCCAGACCTCAGTGTCTTCCTGTAGGCAAGATCTTTCCTACACAAAAAAAAAGGGTAGGGGTTGTATAAGAAATACCCTATAACCACTGTCTACTGACATGGGCAGAAGTAAATGGCTTCCTTCGAAAAACAGCCCCTTTGGAACCCATGTTCTATCTGCAAAGGCCTGCAGTTCCTCTGAATAACTTGACATATGCCACAGAAATACATTTGGTAAGCTGTGGGTGTGGCTCAGTTGGCAGACTGCTCGCTAGCACCCTGGAAGCCAGCCTGGGCTCAGTCTCCAGCACTGTATAAACTGTGCAAGGAGATGCCAGCATGAAATCCCAGCCCTTGGGAGGTGGAAGGCTGAGGTGGGAGATACTTAGTAAGTTCAAGGCTAGCCCGGCATACAAGAGACCCTGTCTCAATAAAAACAAAACGAAACTGACCTAAAAACAATCGGAGGCCAGAGAGGTGGCTCAGTAGTTAAGAGCATTTGCAACTCTTCCAGAGGACTCGGGTTTGGTTCCCAGCACCCGGCTCATTTGGCTCACAACTTTTAAAACTCTAGCCCTTAGGGCAGTGGTTCTCAACCTGTGGGTTGTGACCTCTTTGGAGGTCAACCGACTCTTTCACAAGGGTCGCTAAGACTAATGGAAAACATAGATATTTACATTACAATTCATAACAGCAGCAAAATTACAGTTATGAAGTAGCAGTGAAAATAATTTTATGGTTGGGAGGTGATGTGTTCGTGCAGCGTTCTTGTCAGAAAGTACCACACTAGGCTCAAGCAGTTCCACGTGTAAGAGGTTTAATTGAGAGGGAGAGAGAAAGGGGAAGTGGTGCAGAAAGAGAGGAGTGGGAGAAAGAGAGAGAGAAAGGAATGTTCCCTGTATATATATGGGTTGTGACGAATGGCCCAGGTAAAGGTGGGAGGCGAGCCCTAGGGATTTTGGGAATATGGTGGCTGTTGCCCTTAGCAACAGGTCTGTAGACCCGCCTATCCATAGGCGCAGGCATTCGGTGATGCTAACAGGAGGGTCCTAAGCCTGATCTCCATACACACCAGCTCATGTGTGGCATACGTTCATCCGGATAGACATATACACATAAATAAAAAAGAAATGTTTTAAAAGTTACTTTTGCAGGCCTGGAGAGGCAGCTCAGTGGTTAAGAGCATTTGTTGCCCCTGCAGGGGACACAGCATCTGCATGGTAGCTTACAACCATCTATAACTCCAGTTCCAGGGATCTGATGCTCTCTTCTGACCTCTGTAAGCACAGACACACATGTGGTGCATGTACATACTACAGGCAAGCAAAAACATTCATATTCATAAAATAAAGAAATCTAAAAAGAATTTAATTTCCCATGGGCTATTTTAGACTCCCACGGGACTGGAGGTTTTTGCACACTACCTTTCAATAACCTAAGAAAACCTTATAGTTTTACTATTTCTGAGATAAACTGAGGGAGAGAGAAGTGACACAATTGGATGTTTGCAGTATCAGGATTCGAACCTGGGGACTTTAGACAAAGGCTTCATTTATTGTCGTGTTATCCCAGTAAGAATGACCATCTATTGCTGACTGTGTGTCAGTCTTACTAACCATTTTCTCATCTGTTTTATAGTTCACATTGGAATTCCAATATGCCTTTGCAGATGTGCAAACTTGAGATTCAGTTTAAACAGCTTGTGTAAGTCAGAAAGTTCAGGGAACATGAATAGCCCTGGCCCACTTGATAGGCTAGGCAGTAGGATTCTGCCCATCCAACATAGGACCACAACAGTCACAAGCTACCAGACAAGGCAATAGTGATGACAGCCACCCAGGTAGAAGCCACCCAGGTCACTGCTCAGAGGGAGGGGGCTTCTGAATGATCCAATTGCTTGGCTGCTCAGATCAAAAGAGACTTAGGTTTCTGAGGCGAGAGAAGCCATTTTTGCCAGTCTTGAGTGCCTATTTCAGGTAAGTTGGTAAAACTTACAGGTTGAGGGAGAGCTGAGGAGTCCTGAGATCTGGGGAGAGCCTTCCCAGCATTCTCTTGTGAAAACCATTCAGTGACATATAGAAAAGCCTTTCAAATTGACCTTACATCTGCCCAAACATGGCAGCTAATCATTGACCTCATCTCATTAAGGCACAGAGAGGGAACCCAGCTGGAATCACATACCTTGGGTCTTTCTCCAGCTTTTGGAAGCCTGCTGTGGCCTGGGACTTTGAGGCAGGGCTCCTGGCTGAATCCTGACCATGTGGGAAGAGGAGGACAGATGGTTCCAGTCTCAGCTGGGACCCTGGGCTAGTGGCTGTGCAGCCAACCTGAGGCTGTGTGGCGTCTGTTGTTGTGGGAGAGCCCCAGTGCTCAGACCTAGCCTATGTGCTTCAGCCTTTAGTTGTCCTGTTAAAATGAAACAGCTTGACTCTCAGAACTACAATGTGAACATAACTCACTTTCCTCGTACACAGGAGGCAGGCCCCCAACACACACACAGAGAAACTGCTCTTGGAGTTTTCCCCAAAGGCATAGCGGCCCCTTCTTGGAGCAAGCTCTCAGTGGAAAGGGGCCCTTGTCCAGATGGGCCTGGGTGCCAGCCAGCTGCTGAAGTTTCCAGCAACAGGGCCAAAGGAAAGTGCCTCAGCCTTCATGACAGGTCCCAGCCCTCCCTCTCCCATGTCAGCTCACTTCCTGGGCCTCTGTGTTTCGGATAGTTTGGGGGTTCCTTTACCAACTGCTTCTTGAGCCTCCAGCCTTGGGGAAACCCCAGATCCGGTTCTGAGCCCAATCCTAGAAGTCACCCCTTCCCATGTGGGGTTTCCATTTCCTGGTGAGAGCTATGTTTTTATTTTATACCAAGGGGCCCCTGGTTGCCAGGGCAACAGCAGGGTTTCCTGCAGCTGAGCTGTGATTAGGGGAAGATCTCTGTCTCATGTCCTCCACCCCCAGCACCGTCAGATAACTACCCCCTTGGTGACTGCTGTTTAGGGAGACAGTACTCTAAAGGTACCTACATGGGAGCAAACTGACAATGTTCCTCCACTGCAATGGCTACCACCACCACTTATGTGTCTGCTCCGTGCTTGAAGAAATCAGGTCCCATCCCCCAGTAGCACTCCCAGGCAGTTTGTGCTTAGCATAACCTTGAACTTAAATAAGCACCGAGCCCTGGGTCACATAACTAATAAGGGTCAGGAGAGCTGTCTCCTAAGTTGTGGGGGATGGGTAGGGCTGGAGGGTGCTGACTTGCAGGTCTCTATGGTTCCACCCTTCTTTTTAGTTCATTCTTTGCAAGTAAGTTATTTTTACTCTTACAAAGCAGTATGGAGCTGTTTTAAGCTTAGACCAGCCGCTTCTGATCCAGTACTGATTGCTTAACTTGCATCTCCTGCCTTTTCTGCTGAGTGCTTGTGAGTCTGCTCAGCTCTGCACCCACCTGGCTTTCACTTGTCATTTATTTATAGATAATAACACCTGCTTCCCTTTTTCCTTTGTTGTGGATCTTGTCCCTGACACCTCAAGCCCATAGTCCTCACCTCGTTAAAATAAGATATGTCAATTCCTATTGTTTAGGTCCCCCATGATGGTGACAGCTTTGTTCCATCAGGGTAAAGCCAAGACTTCACAATGGCCTCAGGTCAGGTCATCATGTCACCATCCTTCGGCCTGCTGCCACCTCAGTCACACACAACTCTGTTGCCTCTTACCCAGGCATCTGTATGAGACCCCTGACTGCCTACCTGGGGTTACATCCTGTTACCTCTTGTCCCACACATTGTCTTTCCTCCAGATGTTCACTGTAATCCATGTGGGTGCCTTTATCACTGGAACCCATGAGAATGAGACTGTCCAATCTTAAATATGTCCTGCTGTGGACTCAGCGTGTAGAGCATTGCTGGCTGGACTAGATGGTGGGTGAATGCAACGGACCCAAGCTGAGGCGATGTGTTCAGGGAGACACCTGGGAATTTCTACTTCTTCCATTTGCAAGCCAAGAAAGCCTGGTTGGGAAACCATTTTCAGTAGCTTGGAGAGCAGGCACACAGACTGCAGACAGCACACAGGGGCTCTGGATTCTGGAGTTCCAAGTGTTTTGACTTTTGACCAAACGTGGCACCAAGTCTTGGTCTCCATTCTCCTACAAAGGGCACTCGCTGCCTGTAAGGAGTGCTAAAGGAGTAGGGATATAACAGGCCCACTGAGTGGTCTGGCTCAGTGCTAGTCAGTGGTCATGCCCAGCCTTCCTGCTCCTTCAGGTCCCTTTCCCACCCTACTGTATGTGTGTGACCGACTGTACACTATAATCCAGCCACTGTCAACTGAAAAACAAAGTTCCTGGCTCCGCCAGGTCTCTGGATATGAGAACAGCAGGAGGAGAGAAAATAAGGGCGGTGAGAGGGGCAGGATTCACAGAGTAGTGGGGTATCTTCTCAAATTCTCTTTCTCTCTCCACAGTGGTTTCTGCTGCAGAACCTGAGACCATGGCCAAAATACCACAGGTAAGGGGCTCTCCTCCTCAAGACCCTGCCCTTGGGCCTGGGAACCCCAGCATCAGTAGATCAGAATAATCCCGGATACCTTCAGATAACTGAAATATCTTCAGATAACCTTTGGGGCCCTCCGTTAACCCCTGGTACCTTCAGATAATCCTGGGCACTTCCTGATAACTCCTGGTCCCTTCAGCCCGAAAGGAGCCAAGATGGCTCTAACTTCACAGCTCTGATTCATAAGCAGGTCACCAGTGATATAAACTATCCCAAGTAACAAAGGATCGGAGTGAATCAGCTCAAGGACTGGGAAGTACAGTGCTTCAGGACTGGCTGGATCCGAGAGCTTGGATGATAGAGTGAGGGTTCTGCTTCTGTGGACAGCTTTTTTTAGATTGCTTCATTCCTGGGAGGTTCTTCCTTGCCTGGCATGGGCAGCATTGACCTCCAGGCTTCCATTCTCCTGTCTTCTAGACCAGGATACAAATAGTGTAAGTTATTTCCAGTGGTTCAGGTTCTATCCTCATTGGGTGGGCCTGGGTGACATGCCCTTTGGAGTGGGAAGTTGAATTGACCCGAGCAGAATTATGTAGCCCTAGGAAGGGACATGGACAACTAGATAGGCACTAAATCACAATGGGGATCGCTTATGTCCTGGAGAGGCGTGTTCCATGTCATATCCGTTGGGGTTAAGTTTTCCTGACCAGAAAGACTCTAACCTCAGTCTTTCACAGTGTTTGACCACTCTGTTGGGTGATAGAATTTGAGACCAAATGGAACATTCTCTTCAATTGGCTAAGCTTGGCATGAGGGGTCCTTCTGTGTCAAGGTTTGTCTGGGAAAGGTCCCAGTTGGCTACCCTTACAGGACAAACCTGGCATTGGGCAGAGAGAGGAAGCTGAGGGAACCCAGATGACCCCCTTTGTTGCCCACTCCATCTCTAGAACTTCTCCATCTAGTCATAGAGCAGAGCTCTTACCCAGTGGCTGAGCTGAGAGCCAGTTTCACTTCATCCATCCTTGTGACATGACACCCAGTGAATCAGAGACAGTCACAGCTTGCAGAAAGTAACGTTTATGATGCAAGACAGACAGTAGCTCTTGCTCCACCTCCCCTCCCCGCCCCTGAGGAGCATGCTTGGTCCTGCAGTGTCTCTGATCAGGCTGATGAGAAGGGAGGATTCATAGATGTGGACAAAGCTCCAGGACAGGAGCGGTTGCTGCTTCCCTCTTCCTGCGTGTGCACAGGCAGGAGCTGGGAGGCTCCTTGCCTTGCAAGGTTCTGAAGAACCTTGGCTCAAGAGTGTCAGGCTGAAAGATCAGCATGGCCAAGACTTGGCGTTCAGAGCTTTGGGCCAGGGCTCATTGACCCTCCGCAAGCAAGTTTCAGGGTGGTTGGGCCTAAGGGGTTCCTTTTTGTCCTGGTGCAACTGGATGCTGTCTGTACTGTGCTTTGGTGGGACGTAAAAGGGGCCCTGGGGCCAGCAAGAGGGCAACCTTTGGGTTAAGAGGCTTTGGGAAACTAGAAGGGTCTACAACAGACTGGCTGGATCAGAAGGGCAGGTTTGAGAAGGAATCCAGTGTGGTCAGGAGCAAGAGTAGTTCCAGGTGCTTGGCAGGCAGCAGCCTTGGAAGGGAGAAAGTTGCAGAAGATAATACTAGGGAGATGGGAAGAAGGAAGCTGTCCATTGCAGCGATGCTCACCCCTCCTCATGCTGTAGTGACCTCCAAACCATAAAATTATTTTTGTTGCTACTTCATAACTGTAACTTTGCTACTGTTGTGAATCATAACATAAATATCTGAGTTTCCCAATGGTCTTAGGCAACCCCTACGAAAGGGTCATTTGACAACCCCCACAAGAGGTCATGACCTCTAGGCTGAACACCGCCGGTCTATTGCCTGTTGTTAGCAGTGTCTGTAATGCCCCCCTCCTCCATATACACGTGCACGCCCACCCGGCCTTGCAAACACACAGCACGCTGTCCACTTTCCTCGGGTCCAGTTATTGCAGTTCCTTCCCTCATGATGTGGACCTTCCTGTCACCTTCCGAAGAAGTGAACTTCAGATCCAAAGGCAAGGAGGCAGAAGATAATGATTCTATGTAAGGCCACGGTTTGGGGGGGAGGGGCATGAACTCTGTGAGGTTGGGGGACAGACTGCAACAGTGAACATAAAACCACTTTGCACGCATGTCCGTGGGACGCCGGCAGCTGCAGGATGAAGTGGGCATTGGAGCTGATTGTGGTTTTTCTCTCCTGGAGTTCCCGTGTAGCCAGTCATCTGTCTAGGGGATGTTTATCTAAGGAGACCCAGGATACATGCAGCAGCTGGGGTGGGGCCTCACAGGCCAGAGCCCCAAGACTTAGGCTGCTCACCATCTGGCAACAAGGCCTGCTAAATATTTCAAGGTAGAAAGCTCTTTCTCCACACTCCCTCCATTCTGAGTATCTGCATCCAGGATCCTGCCTGCATGGGGTGCAACCGAGCTGATTATAGGTGGCCTGGACCCCTGCACAGGTGGCATTTAAGAACGTAAACTTCGCACAGTGGGGCGAGTCATGGCCTGTGGGAGCTCAGCCTAGGTAGTCTGAGGGACTTTCTATATCTTTATATTAGCAGCCAGGGCTAAACCCCACTGTGCTTGCAGTGCCCATGAGCGTGTGACGTCTTAGATCGCAGGGCTGGTAGGCAAGTGCTGAAGACTTCTCTGACCTTGTGCAGAGGTACATGGGAGACTGAACGAGATCCTTGGGTAGCTTGTCTCTCCGTGAACACTTTGGCTAAGCCTGTGTGAGCCATCAGCCATCCTTCCCCAGCGTCACATTAATGGCTTTATCTTCAGCCCAAACAGCACCAGAACCCACCCACACCATCCATGCGGGGAGGCAGAGGTCCTGAGAGTATAAAAAGAAAATTGTTCTCTGCTTCTTGACAATGGAAGCAGTACAACCAGCGGCCACCCTAACTTCCCCATCATGATGGACTGGGCTCTTGAAACATGAGCCAAAATAAGCCCCCTCCCTCTTTTTTTTTTTTTTTTTTGTTTTGTTTTGTTTTGTTTTGTTTCGAGACAGGGTTTCTCTGTGTAGCCCTGGCTGTCCTGGAACTCACTCTGTAGATCAGGCTGGCTTCGAACTCAGAAATCCGCCTGCCTCTGCCTCCCAAGTGCTGAGATTAAAGGTGTGCGCCACCACCGCCCGGCCAACCCCGTCTCTCTTAAGTTGCCTTTGCTCAAGGTATTTTATCACAGCCACAGAGAAGTAACTAAGGCAACCCTGCTACTGACCTTGAAAAAGGCATCAGTTTGAAACTGCTGCTGCCTGACTGCTCATAATCTACACAGAAGATGGGCTACATAGTGAAACTTCCTGGAAACAGTATCCCGAGGAACATCTCTGTTTCATGGACTCTGTTTAATGGAGACAGCAAGGCCAAGTTCAAGTGCCTTGCTTTGCCCAGGCTCTGACTTAGGTGGTGTGCCCCAGGCAGTTGGCAGGACTGCAGGCTCCCAATGTCATTGTAACCTCATCTTCTGTACCCCACACATGAGTTTATAAACTCTGGGCATCGGCTCCTCAGCTCTCTAACCTGGGATTCCTTTCCCCAATGTTCTCACTGACCCCTGCCATGTCTCCTCTGTGTGGTAATTTCCACAGCCTCTCTCCCAAGGCTGGAGAAAAGCTGTTGCTCATCCTGAAGAACTCACAGGAACTCAGACATCATCTCCAGGAAGTCAGCTCTAATCTTCTCAGCACATATTCTCAGTAACTCACACATCTATTTCTGGAGCAAATTATGAGGTGTGCCTAGATACCCTAACTCAGTGGTTCTCAATCTTCCTAACACCAAGACCCTTTGATACAGTTCCTTGTGGTATAATGACCCCCAGCCATAAAATTATCTCCATTGCTACTTCATAACTGTAATTTTGATTCTGTTGTGAATTATAAATATATGACATGCAGGATATTTGATATGTGACCCCTGTGAAAAGGTCACTCAACCTCCAAAGGGATTGTGACCCACAGGTTGAGAACCACTATCCTAGATCCTATGCTAGGGGCTGGAAATACATCACTTAGTAAGACAGGCAGTCGCAGCCATCACAGGGATTCTTCTCTGGCCTCTATGCTGTACTTATCTGACTGGCTTGTGGCATGTGCAATATTATACAGCTCCCTGCCAGTCTTTAATTTTTTTTTTTTTATAGGTCCTGGGCTCAACACTACTTAGTAGATTCTCAGTGAGAAGTGGATGGACAGATGAATGCATGGATGGATAGTTGGGTGAATAGATGGGCATGTGGATAGATAGATGGGTAGCTTGGTGGGTAGATGGGATGGCAGATAGATTGATGGACAGAAGAACAGACAGATAAATAGATGGAAGGATAGATGGCAGCATAAATGGACAAATGGGTGGATTGATTGGTGGGTAAACTAATGAATGACAGATGGATAAGTGGGAGGCTCTAGTTTCCCTAGAAACAAAAATCTGTGCATGAAAAGCCTTTGGGGCCTAGGCATGGCTCAGTACTGATCCTTATTTTTAGCTTGGAAGTGGATCAGCCTGGCACAGAGAGAAGCAGGTCTTTGAAAGTAGGGAGATAGTGCTACATAATAACTCCAGGTTTAGTCTTCAAGGAGAGGAAGCAGCCCTAGGCTATGTGATGGCCACTCCTTCTTCCCCGTCCTGGCATCTGTCAGGGAGGGAGAAAGCTTAGTTTGCTAAAAACAGCCATCCATTGCCTTCCTAGTCAGGCCTCTGACGTGCTGGCTAGTCACATGTCACTTATCCTCTTTGTTTTGGTGCTTCAGAATTCTAAGGGACATTGCCTTCTCCTCCAAGTGAGCCCAAGGATCAGTGGCAAGGAGTTTGGAGCTAGGGAGGTGACAGACATGTGGGCTCAGGCAGATGGAGAGAAAGCATCATGAGTCATGAGTCGTGGCAACAGCTGGCTTCCCCAGACAGAGCCTAGAGGGCCTGGCTCCCAGAAAGATATTTCAAAACTGGATATTCCAGTGCTGCTCCTAGCATCTCCAATGCTGAGCAATGGTGCTAGGAATCCATGCTATGAAGTCAAACTCTGCACTCCCCTGCCTGCGTCCTTCTTAAGCATTCTCCACCTCAAAGAGAAATATCTTCATTCCTTCATTCAACTCAGTTACAGTTAGCAAGCACTCTCTGGTCTCCATTGCTAAGCCTGTGCTGGGTGTGGGAACTCCCTTTCCCTTATGCTGTCATATCTTATTCATGATAGCATCTGTCCTTGTGGAGTCGAGAATCAAAGAGCCAGATGTGGTGTCACACGCCTGTAATCCCATCACTCAGGTAGCAGTGGCAGGTGGATCAGGAGTTCAAGGTCAGCCTTGGCTACATAGTGAGTTCAAGACCAGCCTCGGCTATGTGAAACCTCATATCAAAACAAAACAAAAATGACCAAGAGGAAGGTTAGACTAAAAGTCCTTAAGACCCTTTGCAAAGCAGACATTCTGGTCCCCTCTGCCCCCTTTTTTTTCACCCTAGAAGCTGATGGTAATTATTTTCTGACATTGCTAGATCAGGATATAGAAACGCCAAATGGTTAGGAGGTAAAATTCTATCAGGACACTGCATTTTCTCTGGTAGCAGGGACTTGAGGGCCTCCTCTAGTCTACAAGCCGTGCACAGACCAGGCCTCGACACTGGACCTCGGGTCCCTGGATCAGACTATCCAAGGTGGCACTGTGCCAATGCAAATGTGGCAGGCCTCAGAAGGGCTGGAGAGAGCAGAGGGAGTGTAGGCGGGAAGTAGGGCCAGCATGCGCCATCCCTTGCTTGCTTGGTCTGCTATCTGGCCTGATACTCTTTCCTTACCCAGGGCTACGATCAGGTTGCAGGGGATTCACGAATGGCGGGAAGAAGGCTGTGTCCCTTTCTGGTCACCCGCCCTGTGAGAACTTTAAATAGCAGCCCTGCACCCACGCATGCATACCTCTGTAGAGCCAGCTTCTGGGACCTAAGGCAGAAAGCAGACAGATGTCTGGCTTGTCCTGTGGTAGGAGACAGCAGGAAGCGCCGGGCTATGGGAGGACTCCTGTTTGCCTGTATGTGCCTCACTCCTTGAAGGCACAGTCTGTGGGCTCCTCGGCCTCCAGCTGCTCCTCCATCCACACAACCTTTTCTAATCTCTTTTTTTGGAGCTGGGTTGGACTTAGCTGTTTTCTCTGTAACTTACCTCTCTCTTTAGGTATTTCCTATTTACAGACCATCTCTGCCAAGGGGCTCAACTAAAACAGGTCTTTGTTCTTTCTGAACCTTCAGCCGTTGGCCTGGAGCCTGGCACAGATTGCGTGCTGTGTGCCTGCCCAGGGGTAGCCCATTGTGAATTGGAATCACCCAGTGGTTCTCTCAGACCCAGTTCTTCTCCATACTGTATGGCTGCCCCACATCTGACTCCCCCATGAAGCAACCCATTGTGCATTCAGCTTTAGATCTGATGTCTGAGGTCTCCTGGCTCTCTGTCCTCCTCTCCTGGCCTGCAAGGACCCTGCCAGCTTGTCCTCAGATGCCAGTTCACAGCTCAATTTACTGGGCCCCCAAGGACCAGTGCTCATCTTGGCACTGAACTTGAGAGCAGCTCCGGGTTCCCCTGAGTAGCTGGACAAACCCCAAGTGAGGTTTGTACAGCTGAGGAGCGATGAGAACAGGAAAGAGGGCTGGGGATCTGTGGGGCTCCTTCTCAGGGAGTGGTTAGCCTTAAACACTCCTGCAGTTGCTAATATAATCTTATTAATGGAGATGAAAAGCTTTGTAAGTGGTAAAGTGCTCTGAGAAACATGAATGCTGAGAAAATGTCTTAGACAGGGAAGTACTTGCTAGGTAGAACATGAGGGCCTTAGTTTAAGCTCTAGGATCCAGGCCCCCTTCCCCAAGATAAAAAGATCATGGTGGTACATCCTTGTAAGAGTGGTGCTGGGGAGGCAGAGGCAGGTGTATGCCTGTCGCTCAGTGACCAGGCTACCTATGATAGGCAACAGGCCACAGAGAGACCTTGTCTCAAAAACTAAGGTGAGCCAGGTGTGGTGGTGCATGCTTTTCATTTCAGCAGAGGCAGGTGTATCTCTGTGAGTTCTAGACAAGCTAGGTCTGTGTAATGAGTTCCAGGACAGCCAGGGCTGTGTAGAAAGACCCTAACGCAAAACACCAAAATCGCTGGGCAGTGGTGGCACTTGCCTTTAATCCCAGGCCTTGGGAGGCAGAGGCAGGCGGATTTCTGAGTTTGAGGCCAGCCTGGTCTACAGAGTGAGTTCCAGGACAGCCAAGGTTACACAGAGAAACCCTGTCTCGAAACAAACAAACAAACAAACAAACAAAAAAAAACCCACCAAAACCAAGATGGACAGTCTAGCGAGATGCTCATGACGCCAGCCTGACAATCACCAGACCCCACCTAAAGACAGAAGGAGAGGACGGACTCCACAAAGTTGTCCTCTGACCTCCACTGGTGCACCATGGCAGGTACATACCCACCCTCCAAACACAGTAATAATAAACATTTAACTTTTCTTAACAAGAGATAAAGGTAGACTGGGTGTGATGGTGCACGCCTTCAATCCCAGTACTCAGGAGCCAGAAGTCTGTGAATCCAAGGCTGGCCTGGTCTACATGGAAGTTTTGGGCCAACCAGGGCCACAAAGTGAAAACCTGTCTCAAAACAAACACCAAAACCAAGGTATCTGACACCTGAGAAATATCGACTATGGTTGACCTCTGACCACTACCTACACACACACACACACACAGAGACACACGCCCCGCAGGTGGGCTCTTGGCAATCACAGGGCCCAGCCTGCCACTCAGCCAGGCTTTTGACCTGTCCTTGTGGTGTCCGGTGACGAAGGGTTCTGAACCTTGGCCAAGCTGCCCTCCCTTTGAGGAACGTCACCTTCCTTTGAGCCATCTGTATCTTGTAGCTCTGAAGAGTCAGCCACACCCTTTCCATGTGTCCTCAGCCCTTGTTTTTCCTCTGGGGAACAGAGCTCTGCCTGAGCCAGGGTCCAGGGCAAAGGTCAAAACTCACCCTCTGCTTCTCTCTCCACAGGGTGCCTTGTACCGAGGCTCCGTCCACGACTTCCCAGAGTTTGACGCAAATCAGGATGCTGAGGCTTTGTACACAGCCATGAAGGGCTTCGGTGGGTGCTGGCTACCCAAGAGAGGGTCCCGCAGGGAGGAGGGCGCATAGGAGATGACCACATGTGGCCCACCCTGGAGCTGTTTGCTGTTATTGTGACTTTTCCCAGTTAGGGCACCCACAAACAAACCAGAAGCCATTCTAACCATCTAGTTTGATGAACTACTGAGTTTGTTGGGGTTACTTAGAGAAGCATGGGTCACCACAAAACAGCTGCAAAACTAAAAGAAAATGGGAAAATCCACTCATGGTGACAACGCAGGAGAAACACATTCTTAGCACCCACGGCCTAGCTTACAGGTAGCTCCACCACCAGAGACCACCCTCTCCTCAGCCATTGTTACTGCTATATCATCTTGGAGAGGGGCCTTATGTGTCTGTCTGAGCTTTCCCAATAAGCTCTGGTCCCTGAGCTTCTGAGCCTTGTATGTTTCATGAGCTTCTAGCTTTTTTTAAAAAAATATTTATTTACAGCTGGGCAGTGGTGGCTTAGGCCTTTAATCCCAGCACTTGGGAGGCAGAGGCAGGCGGATTTCTGAGTTCGAGGCCAGCCCGGTCTACAGAGTTCCAGGACAGCCAGGGCTACACAGAGAAACCCTGTCTTGAAAAACCAAATATATGTGAGTGCTTTATGTGCATATATGCCGGTGTGCCAGGAGAGGGCATCAGATCCCATTTACAGATGGTTGTGAGCCACCATGTGGTTGCTGGGAATTGAACTCAGGACCTCTGGAAGAACAGTGCTCTTAACTGCTGAGCCATCTCTTCAGTGCACTACCCCTCCCCCCACCCCCATCACCCACCCCCAGCCTCTAAATCTTGTGGGACTTCCTCTCCATCCTTGAGAGGTCACCGGTCCATGGAAAGCTGCTCAGCTGCTACCGATGGGGGAGGGGCCTGGGATGTTGCAATGTAGTTTTGTCTTGTTTTGATTTGTTCTTGTTGCTAGGGATTGGACCCAGGACCTCATGCATGCTTAAGAAGTGTGCTGCTTCTGAGCTGTGTGACTAGCTTGTTTACATTTTTTGCCTCTTTTGTATATTTTGGAAATTTACAATAAAATATGTCAAACCACTAAAGAGAGATAAAGAATACGGAAGCCCCACCCATAGTAGACATGAGCTTAGGGAATAGGCCTGGTTAGTGTAGGTGAGAACCTTGGTCAGTTGGCACCCTCCTGGTGGCTCCCTTTCTTCCGGGTGACCACTGACCTGAATTTGTGCATATTGCTGCTCTTGCTTGTCTGCAGTTGGAAGAACACGATGCTGCCTGTTAAGGTAATAGGGTTTTTCTAAGTCAAGTTCATTGTGAACCCTTGTGAAAATTCCTTCCTGTCTCTGTGCCTCAATTTCTGTATTTGTGCCACAGAGAGCTCCATCAGGGACCCGTTGAGCTCATGTGTTATGAGTGCAGTGAGCTCTCTGTGTGGGGACTTGTAGGTTCCCTTAGACCAGTGGTTCTCAACCTTTCTAGTGCTGTGACCCTTTAATACAGTTCCTCATGTAGTGATGACCGCCAACAGGGAGGTTATTATGTCATTACTTTGTAACTTTAATTTCGCTACCGTTACATATTGTGATATAAATATCTGATGTGTGATCCTGTGGGGGAGGGTCTCCACCCACAGGTTGAGAGCCACTGCTATCCCTTGTTGAGCTCAGAAAGCTTCTGCTAATACCTGCAGGAGCTGTAAGGCCTCTGCCTGTTCGGGAAGATTCCTGGAGATGAGCTGGGTAGGTTGGCAGTGAAATGGAATGCAGTAAGCTTGCATCTTACGGAGCAAAAGTGGAGATACGCACAGTGGAAACATGAGTGGAGGAAGATTTATTACCTGCAGCGGGCAAGACAGATACTTGCAAAGCCAGGGTCGTCATAGGGCAAACCAGGCATGGAGACTGTAATGTGTGCCTACTCAGATCCACATAACCATGGTCCCATTCCTGTTCCCATTCCTGATCACGTTCATGTTAGAAATACAGTCCCAAACATGCTCGCTGTAAGTACCCTCTGGGCATGCTCCACTTGCATCAAGTAGCTTTCGTTGAAAACAAATGAAAGGACATTTTGAGAGTACATGATCACAGGAGTCTGAACCCTTGTCTTAGTCTCTAACAACAGGTGTCCTCAACTCTTGTAGGCAGTGACAAGGAGTCCATACTGGAGCTGATCACCTCCCGAAGCAACAAGCAGAGGCAGGAGATCTGCCAGAGTTACAAGTCCCTCTATGGCAAGGTAAGCCGTATGGGGGAGGGAAGTGTCACTTCCTGTCCAGTTCTGTCTTCATGCTGGCTCTTCTTCCTCCTTCAGTCTCACACGTCGTGCGAGTACCTTGTGCAGGCCATTGTGCGGGTGTTAGGAACGCACTGAGAAAGCACATCCATCACTCTCTACACTCCCAGGTCCTGGGAGAGACAGACAGTGGGACAGACAGTGGTAGGGGAGGGCACTGCTGAGGGCTTGAACCTCCACAGCCCACTTGCTAGCTACATGACTTGGGCAGTGGCCTGAAATCTCTAGAGCAGTGGTTCTCAACCTGTGGGGTCGAGACTCCTTTGGCAAACCTCTATCTTCCAAAAATATAGATGTTCCAATTCATAACAGTAGCAAAATTGCAATTATAAAATAGCACTGAAAATAATTTTATGGCTGGAGGTCACCATGACATGACATGAACTGTTTTAAAGGGTCATAGCATTAGGTTGAGAGCCACTGGTGCAGTCTCCTCTAAGGGATGATACTAATGTCTTCTCCAAAGAGCTGGATTCAGCAAGGCGCCTTGGACCGGGCACTCACTTATCACTTGTTCTTACCACGGTCTTCCCCACCCCCAGGACCTCATCGCAGACTTGAAGTATGAGTTGACGGGGAAGTTTGAGCGGCTGATAGTGAACCTGATGAGGCCACTTGCCTATTGTGACGCCAAAGAGATTAAAGATGCCATCTCGGTGAGAAGCATGGGTCTAAGCCTGCACCGGTGTGCAGGTGTGGGTAGCGGGTCTAAGCCTGCACCGGTGTGCAGATGTGGGTAGTGGGTCTAAGCCTGCACCGGTGTGCAGGTGTGGGTAGTGGGTCTAAGCCTGCACCGGTGTGCAGGTGTGGGTAGCTTGTGGTCAGCCCCAGCCCACCCAGCAAATGTGACCTGTTTCAAAAGGCAGCCTGTCCCTGTCCCAGAGGGATTTCCTAGTCTTTTCTAGCTTGGACAGATGTTAGGGAAAAGTAGAGCCTATAAATTGGGACGTAGGTCCTGATCCCCATGCCAGGGGTCATAGTCCTGAGAAAGTGGAGACATGGAGACAAATGCTGCCAGACATACCGTAAGCTGAGCGTACAATACAAGTTCATTGCAGCGCCGGGCGGTGGTGACGCACGCCTTTAATCCCAGCACTTGGGAGGCAGAGGCAGGCGGATTTCTGAGTTCGAGGCCAACCTGGTCTACGGAGTGAGTTCCAGGACAGCCGGGGCTACACAGAGAAACCTTGTCTCAAAAAACCAAAAAAACAAAACAAAACAAAACAAAACAAAAACCAGTTCATTGAAAAGCCCTGGGTCTATGAGGCTTTGGTGGTTAAGAGTACAGAGGACATTCCAGGCTGGGGGCTGTGTATTCACGCAGGAGCAAGACTTACCTGCTTAAGGCAGAGGGATGCCCTCTAGGAAGAGGGATAAAAAGCCTTTGGTTAGGTGTGGTTGTGCAGGTTTGTAATCACAGCCCGATGGGTGCAAAGGCAGAAGGTTGATGGGTTTGAGACCAGAAGTATAAGACTTTGTTCTTGCAAGCATGAAGACCTGAATTCAACTCCTCCCTACTCACATAAAAGCCAGACACCTGTAACCCCACTATTGTAGGGAAGGGGTCCAGGTGATTGCCAGGGCCTACTGGTCAGTCAGTCTGACCAGAACAGTAGGATCCGGGTTTAGTAAGAGACCCTGTTTATAAAAAATAAGGTCTTAAAGAAGACCTCCTGAAGTTGACCTCTGACCTTTGCACATAAGCCCCTGATTTAGGGTGTATGACTCAGTGGTGGAATGCCTGCTCGCACGGTGAAGCTCTGAATTTCATCCCTAGCACCCTAAACATGTATACAAAAGCCCTTGATTGTGCCCGGCACTTTACAGTTTATAAAGCCTATGATCTCTGCCGTCACTGAATTCCGTATGAGCCATAGATTCAATTCACGAGCGGATACACTTGTCATTGTGAGCAGTTATTGCCTTCTCAGTCTGCCTTAGAGTCTGGCAAAGCAACAAAGAGCTTTACCACCAAATAGATAAGAGAATCATAGCCAAAAAGATGAACTCATTGTCGCTGCTGAAAGTCTTATAAATGTTCATTTTCTGTACAAAGTGCTGGCATGTTTCCTCCATTGGATGGGTAACTTGAAAAAGTGATTCAAAGATCACTCAGTCCAACTTAGTGAACATCATGTCTTCTGCAGATGAAACTCTGGCAGTGCGTACACACTGAGGTTCTCTTTTCCCATCAGGCTGTGAGGATTTGTCCTGACAAGGCGGGAATGCCAGCCCTGTCCCAATCTCTGCAGGTGGTTCCACTAAAGTTGACAGTGGCCCATCTTACTTTCAGTTGTGATTCTAGGAGGAAGAAAATTCAGGATTGTATTGATTTTTTGGATTTTTATTTATTTATGGACTCAGGGAATCATGTAGCCCAGGCTGGCCTCAAACTCCTAAACCTTCTACCTCTGTCTCCCAAGTACTAGGACTAGAGGTATATATCTACTATGCCTGGTTTTATGCAGCACTGGGTCAAAACCAGGGTCTTATTGTGTGCCAGGCAAGCATTATATCAACTGAACCACATCTTTAGTCCCAAGATTGCGTTTCTTAATGAGAAGTCATGACAGCTGCTGCACAGGTGGGTCTAAAACCTATGCCTCCAGTCTTAGCATGGCATCTCCCAAATGATGCCTACTCGCTGAGCCAAAGACACCCTGAGTGCAGGAGGTGTCACAGCCCAGGCTACTCTAGGGTCCCCTGTGACTAAGGGTTTCCCATTCTGCCCTACATGTCTCTTCTCTCCTGCAGGGCATTGGCACAGATGAGAAGTGCCTCATTGAAATTTTGGCTTCCCGGACCAATGAGCAAATGCACCAGTTGGTGGCTGCATACAAAGACGGTGAGATGGGTGGGAAGGAGTCAGACTGCAAGAATGAGGAGCCCAAGACTAATGAACCATCCATCTTCCGTCTGACCTATCCATCCCTTTAACTATGTTATCCATCCACTCATCTATTTATCTACCTATCCTTCCACCCATCCATCACACTACCATCCATCATTCATCCACATCATCTATCTTCTCATACTCTCACCCATCATCTATCTACTCACCATCTACTCACCCATCCAACCTCTATCTACCCATCATCCATCTCTCCACTTACCCATCCATCTGCCCATTCATTTACCCATCCACCCATCCTTCCATCCATCCATCATCTACCCACCCATCTTTCTACCATCCATCTATCCAACACCCATCTCTCTTCCTGTCTACCTAGTCACCCACTCATCTATTCATCCACTCATCCATATCCACCTACCTATCCATCCACATATCCCTCCCTCTGTCTACCCACTGTCCTCCTGTCCATCCATGCAATAAGTAACTGTTCTGTGCTGGACAGTATGCAGGTTCTCAGGAGATAAAAAAAAAAAAAAACAGTGTAGAGTCTGCCAGCTGGAACTCGCGGGCTCAAAAATAATGGTGAGCCTCAGAGCAAAATAACAATGACACACACAGTGGTCAGATTTTACAAAGGAAGTGAACAAGAACCAGACTTTCCCAAGAGAGGACCTATATCAGAGATAACCTGTCTTAGGAGGAAGTGAAGAGTTTGTTGTAAGGAGAATTTGGTGACAGATAGCTCTTCCAGCAAAGGGGACAGCAAGATAAAAACCCCTATGTGGAAGTGAGTTAGGTGGCCCAGATGAGTCTGGAAAGGTAGAGGGGAGGGCTTTGTAGCGAAAGAGAGGTGATGCGACTCAGAGACCAGTGACAAGTCAGGGGTATTGCAATCAGATATGGACTTTATGACAGTTGCCTTGTCACTGTGGGTAGAAGAACCCTCTATCCAGGTGACGGTGATGATACAGTAAACTGTACAAGGCAACAGAAGAAGGGTCTGTTTCCTACTGTCACAGTGCCCGCAGCTGTATAAAGACACTTGGATTTTGCTGTGGCAGCCATGTAGATTGGATTGGGGTTTATAAACATAGCTAATTGTACAAAGGGGCTGGGCAAAGGACCTGTTCTGGATCCTGAAGGTTTGGGAGGATGAGGCTAGAGCCCCCGTGTTCCTTCCACAGCCTATGAGCGAGACCTGGAGTCTGACATCATTGGAGACACTTCCGGCCACTTCCAGAAGATGCTCGTGGTGCTGCTCCAGGTAGGTCTGTGTTTAACCCGAGGCCCTTTTCTGCAGCTTTCTCTCTCCTGTGAGACATGGGCTGCTCTCACTGCTTCTCAAACAGGTGGCCTAGGAGGGCTGCAGGTTGTAAAGGCCACCTCTGGGCCACACCTCCTTCACTGCCTGTCCACATTTGTTTCATCCTCTAGAGCCTGAGAGACCACTCTCAAGCCCAGGCTCTGTCTATTGGTCTGTCCTTGTCCCAACACCCTGCTTTACATTGGCTTTTGCCCTCCGGAGACTCAAATGACTCACTCACAGCCTCCTTCCCCATCCTCATGCACCCTGCCTCCCTTCTATGGCCGTTTCTTCAAGCATGCACAGGGACCTGCCTGCCTGTCCTGCCTACACCCAGCCAAGCTCTGATTCTCACCCAAGGCTCACTAAAGAGGCTATAAATTATGCCCCCCCTTGACTGAATCTGGCCTGCCGTGTTGGATTGCTTTTTCTTTTCATTTTTCTACATTAAGACAGCCAGACATGGTGGTGTGTGTCTATAATGCCAGCACTGCGTAGGTAGAGACAAGAAGATGAACTCAAGAAGGGCTACATGAGAACTCAAAACACAAAACAGTAGGGCTAGAGAGATGGCTAAGAGTGCTTGCTACTCTTCAAGAGGACCTGGGTTTGGTTCCCAGCACCCTGGAACTCTAGCTTCGGAGGATCTGATACGACACCCTCTTTTGATCACTGCATTCATGTGCATCTGTACACTACATGCAGCCATAATCATGTGTGAATAAAATCTTAAAGAGCAACTTTATGTTCTTAATACTCAGAAGTGGAAAGATTCTACTCAAAAGCCAGGTTTCTGGATTCTTTGATTTGTAGAAACTTTTTGTTACAGCAAGCCTACAGTGGGTGGAGAGCATGCTGCCCCCGTGCCTGACCTACTCTGTCCTCTGTCTGCTTAAGCCTATGGGAGTCTGTGACCACAGGCACTGAGGGGACAAGCCTTGTGACTCAAATCCAGCCCCAAGGTGCAAACCGTCTGAAGCTTTGCACATGAGTCAGGTGACCGCTCTGTCCTTTGCCTCTCTTGCCATTCCCTTCCCCCAATGAATACTGTTTTTCTCCAGTTTGCCCCCTCCTGTCTCCATAACAACCAACACTCCACGTTAACCTTAACCAGTCAGGGAGTTATCAGGATTTGGGGAGTGCGACATTTGCTTCCTTTTGGAAGCTACATGTTCTGGAGAGGAGATCCCTGCCCTTGCATCTTCGAGTGCCAATCAGTGATATGGCACTGATTGTAGACATGCTGGCTCTGCCACAGTCCCCAAGAGAGTTGAGGGCTTTGAGACTCTAAAACACACAGTATCAGAGGAAGAGGCCAGCTGCAGACCTGGCATTGGTGGGAGTAAAGCCCAGGATGGCTAGCCCAGTTCCCTTCAAACATTTTTCCTGTTGCTAAAGCTACCTCTGTTAGGTGGGGCCCAGGGCCTAGGCAGTGCAATAAAAAAATCAGGATAACTGGTATTTCACAGCTTGGGAGTTCAGACTTTAGGATCCAAGTCCCATGGTAAATTTATCCTCATGGGTAAATTCTTGGGTTCAGGGGGATGGGAGACCCTAATATTAGCATATGGATGTGCAGTTCTAGGCTGGACTTGGTTATATGCCTAGAATGCCAGCTCTTGAGAGGTAGAGGCAGAATGATCTGTAAGTTCTGGACCTGGTTTATATAGTGAGTTTTGGGTCAGCCAAGGCTACATAGTAAGACCCTGTACCATCCTTTACTCCTTGGGCATTATTGTGCGGCCTTACCATCTAGAATTCTGTCTTTAAAGTACAGTGCTTTTGTTTGCTGCCCTGGGATGGAGGTGCCAGAAGGACCCTAGTCATCCCCAAGACTCCTATTTACTTGGTCAGAGAAGGGCTCCCTACAACTCTCTATTAAAGCATTTCTCCAGATTCAGTCATGCTCCTGGGTCTTCCCCTGGCTTCATACACTGAAAATACGCACTCCCTTGTCTCTCCATCCAGGGAACCCGGGAGAATGATGACGTTGTGAGCGAGGACTTAGTCCAGCAGGATGTCCAGGTAAATGTTGCTGGATCTCCAAGGCCCAGTCAGGAGCCTTATGGGAGGGGAAAGGTCAGGTGCCTTGGGGTAGGGTAGGGGTGAGGTCTGTGTATCAAGCACTAGAAATACCCAAATTACTGTGTCGTTTTTATAGGGCTTCCTCAGAAAAAAGAATTAGGTTTCTTTCAGAGGAGGTACGCAGTATGTCAAGTCAGCAAGTGTTCTCATAGAAGATGGTGATAAACAATTTGGGGTAAAACCAAGGTATACAGTTCCAGAGTAACAATACCCCCTACCACCCCCACACACACACACACACACACACACACACACACACACACACACACACAAAGAGGGAACCATGGGAGCTTTGGAAAGGGAGAGAAAGAAAGACTGCTCATCTCACAGACGACCACAGGGTATTTTTGGAAGAAAGGGGAATGTCAAGTCTGGGCAATAAAAGTTGGGTGGGAGCTTCCAGAGAAAGGAAGATGGGAATGCACAAAGGTCAAGAGGTCACCAGTAAGTAGCAGCTGTGTTCAGGACCAGACAGCTGCTCTGGGCGGCTTAGCCAGTGTATCCTGTTTCCCTGGATTTGTTCTTTCTCTTTGTCTCATTCGCTTCTTCCTTCTCAGGACCTGTATGAGGCCGGAGAACTGAAGTGGGGAACAGACGAGGCCCAGTTCATCTATATCTTGGGAAACCGTAGCAAACAACACCTACGATTGGGTGAGTTCCTGAAAACTGCTGCTCCTGCCTGGGTGACTCTGAGAACCCTTTTCTCTTTTGGCTGATGGTTCACGGGAGCCAATTCATCTCCAAACCAAATGCTACCCCTGCTGTGAGTTGTGTGGTTGCTTACCAAGTCATTATCATTAGCCCTGTCTCAAGACATAGAGTCCTGCACAGCACACACAACACAACCAGGTTGCCTCCCAGCCACCACACCAAAGGGCCAGCCTCAGCCCCCCCCCTCACCCCCCCACCCCCCCACCTCCGTTAGTGTTTGATTCTTGGCTATTGTGCAATCTCCTTCAAAAGTCTTGTGTTCTTTTGTTGATGCTGTGGCAATGCTGTTAGATGTCATGTCTGGTTGTCCCCCTCAGTGTTTGATGAGTATCTGAAGACCACAGGGAAGCCCATTGAAGCCAGTATCAGAGGAGAGCTGTCTGGAGACTTTGAGAAGCTGATGTTGGCTGTGGGTATGTACTGGGGGCCACAAAGGAGTCTGGGATGGCATCCTAGGAGTAAAAGGATAGGAATGAGAGGGATTTCCATGGTGTGGAATTAGGGAAACGCAGGTAATAGAGGCTTGGTTGAGCAGTGTAACTGAGACTAGGAATGGAAAAGAATTCAGCCTTAGACACTGGTGTCCTTGTCCTGTGTGACGAGGGTAGAAAATACCCACCTCAGGTTGATCATTAAAGACATTGGAGGATCTTTGTCAGGCACCACGCTGGATCATGTCTTTAGAGGGCAGGGGCCAGCACTGCCCTTATCTCCTCCGCTTAGCAGATGAAGAAGCTGGGCTGTGTAGAAGCTGAGTCCCTTATCAACAAATGGCTTTGTAAACAGATCAGGGTTACCTTGATTGTTAGAGAAGCCAGGAGCTGATGAGTCCAGATTCAAACCCAGAGTCTCTCCTTAAAGTCCTGCTCAAGCTGGGCAGTGGTGGTACACGCCCTTAATCCCAGCACTTGGGAGGCAGAGGCAGGCGGATTTCTGAGTTGGAGGCCAGCCTGGTCTACAGAGTGAGTTCCAGGACAGCCAGAGCTACACAGAGAAACCTTGTCTCAAAAAACTCAAAAAACAGACAAACAAACAAACAAACAAAGTCCTGCTCAACTGAAGCAAAACACTCAGCCTAGCTGGACCTTCTTTCCTCATCTGTGGCTGAACTTACTGGAGTTCTTGGCCAGTCTGGTGTTTTAAGAGTCAGCATAGCTGGACCACAAGTTGGTTGGGTTTTGTTTTATTTTATATATATACACATACATATATGTATATACATATATATGTATATATATATATATATACACACACATACATACACACACACATATATACATATATATACACACATATATACATATATATAAATTATATATATTATTTATTTTATGGGTATGAGTACACTGTAGTTGTACAGATGGCTGTGAGCTATCGTGTGTGGCTGCTGGGAATTGAACTCAGGACCTCTGCCGGCCCACTCATGCCAGCGTAATTCACTGTAACTATCTTCAGACGCACCAGAAGAGGGCGTCCGATCTCATTACGGGTGGTTGTAAGCCACCATGTGCTTGCTGGGATCCGAACTCAGGACCTTTGGAAGAGCAGCCAGTGCCCTTACCTGCTGAGCCATCTCGCCAGCCCCTTGTTTTATTTTTGATACATGGTCTCATTTAGCCCAGGCTCGCCTTGAATTATGAAGTCAACTGAGGGTGGCTGTTTACCTTCTACCTCTGCATGTGTGTGTGTGTGTGTGTGTGTGTGTGTGTGTGTGTGTGCGCGCGCGCGCGCGCCACTATGCCTGGCTTATCTGATGTTATGGACCTTATGCTTTGGATTCTAGGCAAACACTCTCTACCACTGAGCTAAACAACATACCCAGCCCAATTTCTTTTTCTTTTCTTTTCTTTTCTTTTCTTTTCTCTTCTCTTCCTTTTTTCTTTTCTTCCTCCCCCCCTCCCATCTCTCCTCCTCCCTTCTCTCTCTCTTCTCTCCCCCCACTTCCCATGCTGCCTTCACAATACTGTGTAGCCAAAAAATGACCTTGAATTTCTGATCTTCTTGCCTCCCTCTCTGGAGTGCTGGGATTGTGGCCTGTGTTACTACCAACTAACTAACTAACTAACTAACTAACTAACTCTCTCTCTCTCTTTCTCTCTCTCTTCTTCCTCCTTGCCTCTCTCTCTCTCTCTTTCTCTCTCTTTCTCTTTCTCTCATTCATATATACATGATACACACACACACACACACACACACACACACACACACATATCCCTCTCTCTCAACCTTGTATTTAAAACTAGAGGTACTCTGATGCTAAGGGCCATTAGAAGCCAGGATTCTTCCTGCCTTTGAACTTGGTGGTCTCTAATAGTTAGGAACAACTGGTAGCACATTTATGGGCCTACCAGGGCTATGAGAGTGAGTTTGCGGCCAGCCTGGGCAATTTGGCAAATACTTTTTCAAAATAAAAAGTAATGAAAGGGTGTGGGCTGTATCGAAGTTGTAAAGTACTTCCCAGCACACCCAGAGCTAGAAATAGAGGGGAGGGGGGGAGCGAGCTAGGGAGCTAACCCTGGTTGATCACACCTTCCCCTTTCTGAGACAATGGGGATAATTCTCCCTCTTCTCCCTTTTTCTTCCTTTTTTCCAGTGAAGTGCATCCGAAGTACACCAGAGTATTTTGCTGAAAGGTTGTTCAAAGCCATGAAGGTAAGCGGTGGGGTTAGTGGGAATGAGATGGAGGGAAAGAGCCTCTGCCTACTTCCTCCAGACTGCTGGGATTTAGAGCATGTTCTGGTTTGAGGTTTGCTGCTGTGGGGATAAGGGTGGGACAAAGTAACAAAAAAACAAGAAGGAGGAAAAGGAGGAAGAGGATGAGGCAGAAGAAAAGAAGAAGAAGGAGGAGGGGGAGGAGGGGCTGGAGAGGTGGCTCAGCGGGTAAGAGCACTGACTGCTATTCTGAAGGTCCTGAGTTCAAATCCCAGCAACCACATGGCGGCTTACAACCATCTGTAATGGGATCTGATGCCCTCTTCCGGTGTGTCTGAGGATAGCAATAGTGTACTTACATGTAATAATAAATAAATCTAAAGTAGAAGAAGAAGAAGGAGGAGGAGGAGGAAAGAGGAAGAGAAGGAAAGGAGGAACAGGAAGAAGAAAAAGAGACTCCACCCAAAAGCACCTTAGGAGAGGAAAGCACTTATTAGCTTATACTTCTAGACACAGTCCATCACCGAGGAAAGTTAGGGCAGGAAGTGAAGCAGAAGCCATGGAGGATCCCGCTTGCTGGCTCTCTCAGGTTCATGCTCAGCTAGCTTTCTTATACAGCCCAGGACCTCCTGCATGGGGCATGGTACCTCTCCCAGTGGACTGGGCTCTCCTACATCAATCTGCAATCAACACAATCCTCCTACAGTGGTTAAGAGCACTGTTCTTCCAGAGGGCCTGGGTTTGATTCCTAGCATCTACATGACAGCTCACATCATCTGTAATTCAAGTTCTAGGGATTCAGATGCACTCTTTCAGCCTCCATGGGCACTGGGTATGCGTGTGGTACACAGACATACAGACAGACAAAACATTCACACATATAAAATAAAAACATTAATTTTTTTTTAAAGTAATGACTGCCACACATGTCTACAGGCCAATGTGATCTAAACAGTCCTTGAGTGAGATTTCCTGATTCTAGACTGTGTTGATAGGTAAAACTAACCAGGACAGAGCCCTTCTGAGACAACCTGGGGAGGATGCCCCGTGTCTTGGGTGAGCTGCAGAACCTGGGTGCTGCCTGGTCACACACACTAGCAAATGTTCACGTGCCCCACCTTTATGACCAGTCGGAGGGTTTAGTGGTGGCCTGCCCCTGATCCACCTCCCTTGGGCTGACAGCTCTGAGTTCGAGGCCAGCCTGGTCTACAGAGTGAGTTCCAGGACAGCCAGGGCTATACAGAGAAACCCTGTCTCGAAAAACAAAAACAAAACAAAACAAACAAAAAGTAATTAAAGCAGAAAGTAGGTGCACACTTGTGATCCCATAGCCTGGGATGGTGGGACCGGAGATCAGTAGTTTAAGATTGTCCTGAACCTTGTCACAAAAGCACAAAACTAGGCTAGCAGGTAAAAGTGCTTGCTGCTGTGGCCAACGACTTTAGTTAAGTCCTTGGGACCCTCACGGTGGGAGGTGAGAACAGATTGCCAAAGGTTGTCCTCCAAGTTCTGCATATGTTCCATGGTATGTGCATACCTGCCCTCACAAATAAATAAATGTAATTTAAAAAAAAAAAAAGTTTTATGGACTGGAGAGTTGGCTCAGTGGTTAAGAGTACTTGCTATTCTCCCAGAGGACCCAAGTTCAATTCACAGCACCTACATCAGACAGCTCACAACTGCCTATAACTCTAACCCAAGGGATCTCATGTGCTTTCAAGCCTCTGCAGCCATCTGCACACATATGGCATAAATACAGGTAGATTCAGAGATTCAGAAATAAAAATAAAAATAAATCTTTTTTTTTTTTTTTTTTTTTTTTTTTTGGAGACAGAGTTACTATATGTAGTCTTGACTATCCTAGAACTCACTCTGAAGACCAGGCTGGCCTCTAACTCAGCAATCTGCCTGCATCTGCCTCCTGCTGGCTGGGTTAAACCACTGCCCAAATTTTAAAGCATCAAATAAACCAGAATATTCCTCTGCATCTCAGATCAGTTTAGAAGACCCTTTGGCAACCCATCGGTAAACTTTCCACGTTCATAAGGGTGATTGTTGTGACCAAGTGGCTGGCTTCCCTCTACGTGAGGTGGTGACATCTCCCAGGTATTCATTCATATGACACAGACACCTGTGGCATTTCCACAGCACATCAGAGTAAATAAACATTTGCTACAAGAGATCCAGGAGCTCAGGCTGTCCCTGGGCAGAGCGGATGTTCCCTGTGTTCAGTGCCTTAGTGAGGTTGGACTGCTTAGGCAAGCTGAGGGCAGTGAAGTATGGAAACAATGTATCAAGGAGAAAGACCCGAGTATTACAAGACAGAGCTCAACAGATCTTCAAAGCAAAGGTCACCATCTGCCTTCTTTGTTCCTAGCTTGAATTTTTTATTATGACACTATTACATCTGTGCATGCTAGCGTCTCTTGTCAATGAAACCTCACTCCAAACACTGTCCCTCATGCCTTCATGTCTTCCAGGGCCTGGGGACTCGAGATAATACTCTGATCCGTATCATGGTCTCCAGGAGCGAGCTGGATATGCTTGACATTCGGGAGATCTTCCGGACCAAGTACGAGAAGTCACTCTACAGCATGATCAAGGTGAGCATGCCTGGGCGGGGTGGGGAGCAGAGACCTCCCACCACCACCCAGGTCTTGGGAGCCTCTACACAGCAGCATGTGGGTCTTGGGAGCCTCTACACAACAGCATGTGGGTCTTGGGCATTAGAAGAGCTCTTACTGTAGTGAATTTTCAAGGAAGTTCTAGCGCCAGGGGAGCCAGTGACAAAGGAAGGCATGGAGTCTAGAGTGATGGCTCAGCTGTTAAAAAACATGGGTTGTTCTAGCAGAGGACCCAGCACCCACATGAGGGCTCACAACTATCTGTAATTCCAGGTCTAGAAAAATCTAATGCCTTCTAGGCACTGCAACCACATGGCAAGTATAAATAGACGCAGGCAGCCGGGCAGTGGTGGCGCATGTCTTTAATCCTAGCACTTGGGAGGCAGAGGCAGGTGGATTTCTGAGCTCAAGGCCAGCCTGGTTTACAGAGTGAGTTCCAGGACACCCAGGGCTATACAGAGAAACCTTGTCTCAAAAAAACAAACAAACAGGGCTGGTGAGATGGCTTAGTGGGTAAGAGCACTGACTGCTCTTCCAAAGGTCCTGAATTCAAATCCCAGCAACCACATGGTGGCTCACAACCATCCAAAATGAGATCTGACTTCCTCTTCTGGAGTGTCTGAAGACAGCTACAGTGTACTTATATATAATAATAAATAAATCTTTTTTAAAAAAAAAGAAAAAGAAAAACAAACAAAACTATATATGTGTATGTGTACATAATATATGTATATATATGCAGGCAAACACTCATAAGGATGGATAGATAGATAGTTCGATCGATAGATAGACAGATAGACAAACAAATGTAAATAAAGAACTATCTAAGCTACACAGAGAACCCCTGTCTTGGGGGGGAGTAAAAAAGGAAGTAAAAAGGAAGGCGTGGCTGGATCCTGCAAGGCTTGTACATAGACTTAATGACCAGGATGCTGTCCCAAGGGCAGTGAGTATCCACAGTCTGCAGAGAAGTTCATTGAAGAACTCAAATGAGCATTAGAGAACCCTGGAGCCTGCTGGGTGACTAATGCTGTCTCAGGGGTGGCCATCCCATGAGGTCTTGCCAAGAGATCATTAGATGTAATAATCTTATAAACTAACGGGGAAAAAAATTCAGTTTGTTCTTGTAAATGATATCCAAAGGGGTTTTTTTTATGGGTGTCATGCACTGAACATTCCATGGGGAAATAAGTTTGGGAAAATCTAGAATGAACAAAGATGCTGTTGCACAGGGCTTTTACCTGGGAACTTCTCATAGCTGTTGTATTTTGAGGTTCATTCCAAAGCCTCAAAGGATAAGCCATCTCTATAAACATACAGCTTGATCAAATACTTGTTTGATTTTGAGTGTTTTCCCATGGTTCTGTTCGTGGAACTATACTTCCGGGAAATGGTTTCCTTAGAAGTGCTATACTCGGGAGAGTGAAATGCCAGGGCCAACAGAAAATAGCAAGCATGTCAGAATTCCATGTCTAGTGAAGTCAGCATGGCAGCCAATTGTTATTAGTGGGAAGTATTTCCACCAAAAAAAAAAAAAAAAAAGGAAAAGAAAAGGCTGCAAACAACACACATCAGAGACTTGTTCCTTCCTGTCTTTCCCAGAGAGCTGGTTGCTGGATAGTGAGCAGCCATGCACTGTTGGGGGCCTGAGCCACTGCAGGCAGGAGAAGAGATGGGGCTGGTGTAAGTGTCTGCTTCCCCTTCTTGTCCAAGGAGAGCCACGGTTGTGTTTGAGGTCACCTTTTCTCCTTCTCTTTCCCCAGAATGATACCTCTGGTGAATACAAGAAGGCTCTGCTGAAACTGTGTGGAGGAGATGATGAGTAAGTGGCTTCCGGGCCCCAGGGTGGAAAGACGGCCTGTCTCTTCCAGTGACTGTCCCAGTAGATGGGTTGATTGCATGAGCCTGGGTCTCCTCTGAGGCTGGAATGCCACATGAGGAAAAGTGGCCTTCAGTATTCCAATCTCTGCTGTCTTGGGGACTGTGTGTCTGAAGCAGCGTGGCTACTATATGTGGAACTCTTTGCTCTGTGAACTTGGAAGTCGATCTGGCGTCTGGACTAGGGATTAGAATCCAGGGGACTTAAGCTGGGCATGGCGGCACACACCAGAGCCAAACAGAGCTCTGTTGAGTCCAAACTGGTCTGCAGAACAAATTCCAGGCTAGCCAGGACTGAGTAGTTAGATGCCATCTCAGAAATTGAAAGGGGAAGGAGCCAGGAGAAGTAGGTCTGGAAAGCCCGCCTCTAAGAAAAGGATGAGGATTGGCCTGCTTCCTCCCATCTCTGCCGTGGTGCTCTGTGGAGAGTCTGTGAAAGAGATGAAGTGGCAGGTGAGCTACAGAGACCCTTTCCTGGAATGTTGAACTAGGTGACTATGCTATGACACAGCCACATTTATACTGAGGACATTGTGGGTTCTTAAACTCCCTTCTCCAGGGCTCAAAGGTCAGTTAAAGAAGGGACATAAGTGTTTCCTATTGACTATGCTCACTGCCAGGGAGGCCAGAAATCCCATGCCACACACACTGGTCCCTCACATGTCCAGATGGCCTTGCAAAACGAGGTAAAGGAATGAAGCAGCCATATCCTGCCCTTGGCTTATTTGAAAGGGGATTTGCCCAGGAGTCACCTATGCTGTAAGGAACAAAGAAGAGGTAGAGGGACTGTCCTACTTGGTCCCAGACCAACATGGCTGCTAGGGAAAGCCCCACTACATAGGATGGAGGGAGCTTAAGGGAAGACAAGAACCATGGCACTAGAAAGCCTCAGATGAACTCATGCTACAGAGAAACAAAGCCAGACAGGTCTGTGTTGGTGTTGATGTTGGTGTGTGTGTGTGCATTATTGGTGCATGTATTGGGGTGGACATTGTTGTCTCACCAAGTGTTCCTGTTTGACTTTATCTTAGATGTTAGAATGTGTGTTGTTGTCTCACCCTGTTTGTGTGTGTGTGTGTGTTGGCTGTATGTGTGTATTTGACATAAGAGTGTTCTGGAAGTGTGGGGTATAGCTCATGATGACATTCCCTCCCATCCTCTCCCCGAACCCCTCCGTTCCAGTGCCGCTGGCCAGTTCTTCCCGGAGGCAGCACAGGTGGCCTATCAGATGTGGGAACTTAGTGCAGTGTCCCGAGTCGAGGTCAGACCCTCCCCGTTTCCTGCTTGACCTCTTAATCACTGCCTTCCCCTTCTGCTTGCACCTTTCCGCTGTGCTGGTTGGCCCCCAGCTGCCCCCTGGTGGCCAACCCGAGCTGAAGCTTCCAGATCCCCGCACTGGTTCTAACAGCCCAGGGAGTGCTCTGCCTGCTCTCTACTAACAAGGCTTCCCTCCAATGAGCTCTGAGGTTCCAGGAGGGCCTCTGCATCCTGGGCCTGGCAGTTGGGCTTTGCATACTGAGAGCAGAGAGGGCACTCCTGCTACTGTTACTGTTACTGCAGGATTCAGGGGTTTACTCCTGAGCACCGTCACACCTGGGGGTCCACACAGGACAGGACGAAAGGTTTCACAGAGGCTCCTGGCAAACCACTCTAGATACTGCTGGGTCCTCACCCTCCCCCTGGCCTCTATGCCTGAACCTTTCAAATGAGGGGGTTGGACATGGCAGTCCTGGCGGCCTAAAGGCTCTTGAACTCTGAAGTTCGACTCTTCCCTAAATTTGAAGGCAAATGCTGGCACTGCAGGAGATCTCAGGAATGAGCTTGGCTTGGCAGATGGAAGTGCCGCCCAAAGTGTTAAGTAACACCCAAGCTCACAGAGAGTCTACTTCTTTTCAGTTCCACCAGCCTTTCTAAGAAGTAAAGAGAAATCGGCTTGGTGGCATATTTGTGCTATATGAGGCGCCTGCCCTTTTACACAGAGAGCCGAGGGAGCTGGCCTAAAGCTCAGCAGCTTTGGCAAGCAATATGGTGACCTTTAACTTAAGTGGGGGCTGGCATTACATTCATTTTTATGAATGAGCATCTGTTAATGACATAGGATAATTTTTTTCTCTAATTTGTGATAGTATATAAAGTACAAAATTATTTTTATCACAAAGCTAGGGAGATAGCTCAGTAGTAGAGTATATTTCCCAGCAAGCACAAGGTTTTTGGCTTAATTGCCACCACTGAAATTTTGTTTCACTTATTTATTAATTTGATAAGTATTTCTTAAATGTCTGTTATATGCCAGGGATTTGTCAGCACAAGAAGATATATACATATATAAAAGGCTAGACCTGTTGGTGCATGCCTTAACACCCAGCACTCAGGAGGCAGAGGCAGACAGATCTCTGTAAGTTCAAGCCCAGTCTGTCCTATGTAGTAAGTTTCAGGCTAACCATGGCTCCAAAGTAAAATTCTGTGTTAAGGAAAAAACAAACAAACAAAAAGACAAAGATCACACAGGATATGATGGTACATGCCTATAATCTCAGCACTTAGCAGGTAGAGGCAGAAGGGTCAGGAGTTCAAGGACAGCCTTTACTTATATGTAGTTTAGTTTGAAGCTTGCCTGGGCTACATGAGATCCTGTCTTTAAATATATATATTTATTTATATATATTGCCTTTTACAAGTATTTAAATGTACTTCAAAATAGATCTACCAGAGGGTGTTGCTTAGTATGTCAAACACCCTCCCCTGATTATTCTAAATAAAGCAGTTTAAGCAAAGGCTGGACATGATGATGGGCCTTAATCCCAGCATTCAAGGAGGCAGAGGCAGACAGATCTCTGAGTTCGAGACCATCCTGGTTTACATAGTGAGTTCCAGGCCAGGCAGAGTTACATAGTGAGACCCTGTCTCCAAACAATAAAACAACAACTACAAAACCCAAAAATCACTTAAATTTTAAGCAAAATTAAAAAGAAATAGCAAATATGGAAAACAGCAGGAACATCATTGGGTCATGACTAAAATCTGGAAACCATTTCTGATTCTGAGTCTTTTGGCCTCCTTATGGGGAGCCATGGCTACATCAGGCATTGGGGCTCTGGGGCAGGGTGGGTGGGATGCTGAGAGGCCCCAGTGGAATATTCAGCCTCTGGAGCTGGGACAGAGCCAAGTCCGATGGCAGGAGCTGCTCCTTCCCTGTCCAGCACTCACCTGTCCCCAGGCCTGAGGCTCTCTGCTCTCTCAGCCCTGGGTGGGCTTTGTCTGCTGTGCCTCCTTCCCCAGGCTGCTCAGCTTGGGCCTCAGTCTGGAAAGCCCTTGCCACTCTGCATGCTCCTCTCTGGACCTGGCTCCCCACGGGTCTCCATTCACCTGCTGAGCCTCTTTCTCCTTCTCACAGCTGAAGGGTACTGTGTGTGCGGCCAATGATTTCAACCCTGACGCTGATGCCAAGGCCCTGCGGAAAGCCATGAAGGGAATTGGTAAGTGTGACAAGAACCAGAGAAGGCCTCTGAGCTGCAGCCAGGCAGGTTTGGCAGTAAAGGGCTGGGCAAGAGGGTCCGGGCCGGAGATGAAGCCTCCAACTAGGCTCTGCAGGATGAGGAGGACTCTGTGGGAGCTTCCTCCAGCTCAGGTGGGAGGGAAGGATAGAAGAGAGTCTGGAGCTGGGGCGGTGGTGGCGCACACCTTTAATCCCAGCACTTGAGAGGCAGAGGCAGGCAGATTTCTGAGTTCGAGACCAGCCTGGTCTAGAGAGTGAATTCCAGGACAGCCAGGGATACACAGAGAAAGCCTGTCTTGAAAAACCAAAAAAAAAAAAAAAAGAGAGAGAGAGTCTGGAATGAATTTGACAGCAGTCTTTTCTGGACACCAACGTGTCTGTCCCCCAGCCTCTGAGCAGGACCCTGGTGCAAAAGAAAGTACTAGCTATCAAGTCTTGGGTGTTGACTCAGTATTACTCTGGACAAGTTCTAATCAGCTCTGGATCTCACTCCAGTGTATAAAATGAGGTCCATCGACCTGAGGACCCAAGAGCCCCTGCTGGGGTAACAGCACCCCGATGGTTGGCTCCACTAGGTTGAGTTTGCTAACAATGGAAAGAGCCACCAAATGAGTGGATGGTCAGCTGCCTGCACCCCACTGGGCCTGTGCTTGGAAACCCCATGCTGGGAAAGAGAATGGGGAGTTTGGATTCTGTTGCCTTTCTTCCTCCCATATACCCAGCAACAACTCCCAAGGGCTCTTGCTACTTCTTGGTCTCAGTGAATTCTCTTGCCTAGCATCTCTGTAACTGTGAGACCACAGGGACAAATGCTTTGAGAAACCCTGTCTCAGAAAAGAGAGAAAAAAAAAAAGGAAAAAGAAAGAAAGAAAAGTTAGATCCTGTGTCAGACCTGAGGTTGGTAACACTCACCTGATAGTCCTGGGGTGGGTCCCCAATGCCTTCAGCCAACCTGCTATGCTTAGAGGAGCCTGGCAGGGAATTGAAGACAAAGGAAATACAGTCACTAATTGTGCTGAGATTGCAGAGCTGGAAGGATCCCTTGGTAATTCCTCAATCCCACTCAACATTAGAGATGTGGAAACTGAGTCTCCAAAAGCAAAGTAAACCTTCCCAAGGTTGGCAGCCATTGCCAGAGCCAAGACTAGAACTCAGGGCCTCTGACACCCAACCCATTGCTTGTCACTCCAGCTGCCAACCTGGAGCTCACCATCCAGTGCCTGCCACCTTCCTGGTTGTACTTTTATCCCATCCAGTGGCACAACAAAAAAAAAAAAAAAAAAAAAAAAAAAGCAAGTAGCCTGGGGCAAGGTGGCCACAGGAGTCAGGAGCACATGGCCTCTAACCCAGGCCTTTATCCTGATAAGGATTGATGGGGGGGACTAGAGAGATGGCTCAGCAGTGAAGAGCACCTACTACTCTTCCGGAGGTCCTGAGTTCAAATCCCAGCAACCACATGGTGGCTCACAACCATCCATAATGAGATCTGATACCCTCTTTTTTTTTTTTAAAGATTTATTTATTTATTATATGTAAGTACACTGTAGCTACCTTCAGACACACCAGAAGAGGGCATCAGATCTCATTACAAATGGTTGTGAGCCACCATGTGGTTGCTGGGATTTGAACTCAGGACCTTCAGAAGAGCAGTCAGTGCTCTTAACCACTGAGCCATCTCTCCAGCCCCTGATACCCTCTTCTGGTATGTCTGAAGACAGCTACAGTGTATACATACAATAAATAAATAAAATCTTAAAAAAAAAAAAAAGAAGAAGAAGAAGAAAAAGAAAAAGAAAAAAAAAAGAATTGATGGGAACTATGGGGGAGGGGAGGAAGCTGAGCCACAGAACCTCCTCTGAGGCATATGACTTTGGTGACCCAGGAACTGACGAAGCCACCATCATCGACATCATCACACACCGGAGCAATGCCCAGCGGCAGCAGATCCGGCAGACCTTCAAATCTCACTTTGGCCGGGTAAGGGGCCTTCCTCCCTAGTTTGGGTTTCACATCGTCACACTCCCTAGTGAAGTTCAGCCCACTACTGCGAGCTCTATACAGTTGGGCACCCGGGGCTTCATGGTAATGAGACTCCCACACATGCCTAGTTGTAGCATCTTAGAATGTTCTAGCCTTGGCTTACTCTCTTCTCCTAGTTTGTTGTGATCAGTGATATATGTGAGAGATGGCTTGGTGGGGCCACAGCCAAAGATGGCGGCAAGTTCTGTGTAGATGTGAGACTGGCGTGACCTTGGCTCTGTCCTTGCAGGATTTAATGGCTGACCTGAAGTCCGAGATCTCGGGAGACCTGGCAAGGCTGATTCTGGGGCTCATGATGCCACCAGCCCATTACGATGCTAAGCAGCTGAAGAAAGCTATGGAGGTACCGTGCACATACTAGAGGATGGGATGGGCAGACACTGGTACTCAGGGTCAGAACTGCAGCTGACATGTCTTTTGTGGGGACTTTCTAGGGAGCTGGCACAGATGAAAAGGCTCTTATAGAAATCCTGGCCACCCGGACCAATGCTGAAATCCGGGCCATTAACGAGGCCTACAAGGAGGGTGAGTGTGGGAGAGTGGCCGGTCCTTATTTTATTTTTTATAATTTGTGTATGTGTGCATGTGCATGTAGATCAAAGGACAATTTGTGGGAGTCAGGTCCTACTACCCTGGAGGTCCCAGGAATTGAGCCAATGTCATCAGGCAGCAAGCACCCTTACCTGTTGAGCTATCTTATTGGCCCCACTTTGCTTCTTGAGACGGGGTCTCATGCTGCCCTAGGGGTTGCCAGCGTGGTAAGGCTGACTGGCCACAAGTCCCAGTGATCTCTTCTCCACTCATCAGTTCTAGGATTACAAATGTTCACCACCACATCTGACTTGTTTTAGTTTTAGTTTTTGGTTTTTGGTTTGGGGTTGGTTTTTTTTTTTTTTTTTTTCTGTTTTTGTTTGTCTGTCTGTTTGTTTTTATTTGGCTGGTTGGTTGGTTGTTTTGGTTTGGTTTGGTTTTGAGATAGTGTTTCTCTTTGTAAACCAAACTAGCCTCGAATCTAGAGATCCACCTACCTCTGCCTCCCAAGCACTGAGACTAAAGGCGTGTGCCACTATGCCCAGCTCCTATTTTGCTTTTGCAATGTGTGTCTGAGACTCCAACTCGGGTCTGAATGCTTGTGTGGCCAGCACAAACTGACTGAGCTATCTCCTAGCCCTTCTATGAGGCTTTAACGAGCTCCTTAGTGTACCCAGTCCTGCATCTAAGGGAAGTTGACTGCTCCCAAGAGAGCAAAGTTTTGGTGGTAGAAGACAATTTAGATAGGGCAGATAAGAGAGCATTTAGTCTGCTGATGAGAGGGAGGGAGAGTGGCTTCATGGGGCCAGGGCCTGTACAGAGCCTCCCTCAGAAAGGCCTCCCTTCCTAGTTGTTCCCTATACTACTGCCCTCTTGAAACTCTTAAGCTTTAATCAAGTAGCCCTGTGTTTTCATTCCGAAGCGCCATGGTTTCTGGTCAGATCTGGGAACAGTTTTCCTCTTGCAGAACTTTGAGACAACAGGCATTGTAAGTGGGTGATGGAGAGTACTTAGGTCCCAGATATACTCTGAGGTATAGTGACTAGTCTGTAGGAAGGATGGGAGAAAGAGAAAGAAGGCAGGGAGGTTCCATCGGAAGGTGTTGAGGGCTAGGTTGTAGCTCTAGTTCCCTGTCTAGCATGCACAAGGTCCTGAGTTCAATCCTCAACAGTGCAACAAAATGAATGGGTGATCAATGGGAGAGAGATGGGGAGCTGGTGCAGGGGTGTGGAGGTGCAGGGGAGGGAGCTGGTCCCAGTATCAGATGCCCCCTGAAATCAGCAGAAAGATAGCCGGATGCCCACAAGAATTGACTGCAAACTCCTTCATCCCCACCTCTCCTGCAGATGTGGCCTTGGCTCAGCTGTGAATCCCACTCTTACTTCTCCCCAGGCTGCAGCTACTCAACATCCTTCTTTCTTTCAGATTATCACAAGTCCCTAGAGGATGCCCTGAGCTCAGACACATCTGGCCACTTCAGAAGGATCCTCATTTCTCTGGCCACAGTGAGTGGATTCATGGTGCTACGGCCTGACCCGTTCATCCATATAATACAAGAGAGGGTCCCCCTGCCCCCACCCATTTACCTCCTCGGGGTTTTACCTCAAGTCTTGTTGTTACTTTTGTTGTTGTTGTTTTGCTTTGTTTTTTGAGACAGGGTTTGTCTGTGTAGCTCTATCATGGAACTCACTACACAGACCAGGCTGTCCTGGAACTCACACTGTAGACCAGGCTGTCCTTGAAGTCACAAACATCCTCCTGCCTCTGCCCAGCCTGTTGTTCCTCTTTCAAAGTTGGCTTGCTGCCCATCTTTGAAAATTCCTTTTTGATGGCCAGAATTGTGACATTTTAGGTCTCCTTCATACAGAACAAAGCCACACAGCTGACCCTGTCCTGTGTGGTCACTGAGTTCCTATAACTCAGGGGTCATGTGGCCGACCCCAGAATTTTTTCTGTGTTGCAAAAGATGAAAGGAGTACAGGAAGGTGACCGAACAAGACCTACAGGTGACCAAAGGGTACATGTGGGGGGAATGTTTAGGGACTGACTTCTCCATGGTCTTGCGACAGGGGAATCGAGAGGAAGGAGGAGAAAACCGGGACCAGGCCCAGGAAGATGCTCAGGTGAGACTCCTGCCCATCTGTATTGGACAGCTAGCAGGTCGCTGCCAGGCACTGGCTGTCAGGTGGGGCAGCCTCCTGCCTGGAACATGGCTAGTTTGAGTGACAGATGCTTACATCAACCTCCTCTGTATCCACTTATGGAAGCAAAGCGAGTCCTCAAGGGTTTTCAGAATACGTTTGGGAGAGTAGGGCTGGCCTCACTGGCACTTCATTTGGTTAGTGGGATTTCCGAACTATAAGCCCATCAGAGATTTCCCCCAGGTCAAACCTCAAAGCCTAGAATGGGAAATGCAAGTCAGAGAGGGTGACTAGTTTCTAAATCACACGGCAAATCTGGCTAATGGAGAACCGAGCCAGAAAGAGTGGGTTTGGAATCTTACCGGGAAAGAGGCCTGAGAACTAAATGTCTGGGGTTTGTATCTGGAAAAAAACGAGACCAAAGGGAGTTAAATGGATTGACCTGGCCAAGTTTAGTAAGCTCCAAAGGCTGGTGCTGCTGCTAATGTTGATGTCCCAGGTATCCTGTGTCCAGTGTTGACTGGGTACTGCTGATTAGTGTCAGGGAAGGGGTCACCAGGGCTCCTGCCTGCTCTGCTTCTGCACTGCTTCTTATGTTTCCCTGAAGCTGCACTTAGAGGCCGGGCAACAACCTCAAGTTCATTTTCCCTGCGCTATGGCTACAGAGCCACACTGAGATCTTCACTCCTGTCTCCGTGGATCTGAGCCAGGTTTCCTCCCAATGCAAGGGCTCCCCCATGCTGGAGATGGGCTGGGGTTGCAGTTGGTCTCTAGAAAGAGCACTGGCAAAATTCAGATTCGGGGTCCCAGCTGCTGAGCCCCAGATTCACCAGGAGACATGGCTGAGACACAAGTGTCTAAGCTCTGCAGTACCTAGGGTACCCTGGCAAAACTGATATTGGAAAGTTAGGCATGCCCCAGCATTTGGGAGTGCTGAAGCAAGAAGACCAGGAGCCTAGCCCTGACTCCCTGAGACCCTGTCTCCAAAAGAACAACCAAAAACCCCAACAACTCCCAAACTCTAGTTACAGAGTTCAGAAGGTTGCTCTGTGTTAAGGTAGTATTAATGCTATTTTATGTATCATATTGTTTTTCCTGGGGGAGAAGCAACCTTAACCCACCCACAGGGAGAGTTTGTGATTGACATTCAGGTCCACCTGACTCCAGTCTGGCTTACACAATAACCTCCAGGACCCAGTGCCATCATCTCCCATACAGCTCCTTGGTCAAAACGCTGTGGTCCAGTTGCCCAATCTTGTTCTGGAATACATTGTCAGATGCTTCAGGGTCCCAGTCAACAGGGTATTTTCTTTCTTTCTTTTTTTTTTTTTTTTCGAGACAGGGTTTCTCTGTATAGCCCTGGCTGTCCTGGAGCTCACTTTGTAGACCAGGCTAGCTTCGAACTCAGAAATCCACCTGCCTCTGCCTCCCAAGTGCTGGGATTAAAGGCATGCACCACCACCACCCGGCCAACAGGGTATTTTCAATTATAGCTGAGTGCATTTATGGGAGCTAGTCATAGGGTAACCCCACTGTCATTTACTGAGCCCACATTTCACACACACATACACACACACACACACACACACACACACACACACACACACACACATCTAGAAGAATGTTTATTTAGTATTCCTGAGTAGCACCATGGTGCAGTAGAGGGCTGTTGATCTTAGAATCCACTAGCATCCATCCTGAACCCTGACATCATCTCTAGGGAATGCTGCTGCCTGGTACCTCGTCTGCCTTGGATGCTAAGAGGCAGTAGTGGTCCTGGCCCAGCAACTGCTTTGCACGGGAAGGAGAGAGAGAGAACCAGGGTGATGGGGCTGGAGGTGCCATAGCCCTGCACTGACAGAGGCTCAGTAGCAGATCCTGATATAGCTCACTTTCCGACAACTAGCAAGTTTTTGTCTCATGAGTAATATGTGTACTTTTATAGAAGCTTCAGAAAATAGAGATTAAAAAAAATCTACCCTCAGTATTAATCACTGTATGTGTTATATATACTCAAATTGAGATATATATAGTTTCATATATAGTGAATGTGAATATATATTACATATAATATGTACACGTTATATGTGTGTGTGTATATATGTATATATATGCATATATATATATATACATATATATAGTTAGAATTACAGCAGTTAAAAACTAAACCCAGCAAAGTAAACCATGCCTGTGATCCCAGCAGAGGCAGAGAAGCAAGAGGCTCCATGCAAGTTCGAGGTCACCCTGGTTTGCATAGTGAATTTCAGGCCCTACTGAAAGAAAGGAATGGGGAGGGAGGAGTGATAGGTGAGGGTCAGAGGGTAACTATCAGGAGTCAGTTCTGTCCTACCACCTTATCAAGGCAGGGTCTCTCCTGTTTCTGCCTCAGCACTGTTCCTAGCCTTGCAAGCTTTTTCCAGCTCTCACTGTAGGAGTGTACACATATGTGTGCACCGCCGCCTGAGCTCTGGGGATCAAACAGCAAGGGTTTTTTGTTGTTGTTGTTGCTTTTGGTTTGTTTGTTTGTTTGTTTTGTTTTTTGTCTCTCTGCATAGCCTTGGCTGTCCTGGAACTCACTCTGTAGACCAGGTTGGCCTCAAACTCAGAAATCCACCTGCCTCTGCCTCCCAAGTGCTGGGATTAAAGGCGTGCGCCACCACTGCCCAGCCAAACAGCAGGTTTTTATGGCAGGTGCTTTTGCTAACTGAGCCATCTCTCCAGCTTGCACTAATCGCTCTTCAGTATACACTTTAGTGGCACTGGATACATCCACATTGCCCAGCCGTCACTACCCACCCCTTGAGATTCTTCTTTTAATAAAACTGAACCCCTGAGCCTGTGAATTAGTGATTCTCTTTTCCTCTTCCTCTAACCCATCACAGGCACTAGCCTGCTTTCTGTCTCTGAAATTGCCCCCTCTGTAAACATCATGTTAGGGGCTTGTCTGCTTGTACCTGGCTTACTTCATTTAGCATAACACCCCCATGATTCAACTAAGTGGTTGAAATCTTTTAAAGCCTGGACCAGCCCATAAACCTTATAGCAAGGATCATTATTGTTTGACATTTAAATCAAAATGAAATAAAGTGTTTCTACAATGGCAAATATGATTGTAAAATTCCAGGGTGGGTAAATGAGCTGCCTAACTCTGGCCTTGTGACCACTCTCTTCAGAAGTAGGCACTTGAGAGCCACATCATCTGTTTCTGAACCTCCTGGTGAATATGAGCGCTTTTCATGTAGTTAAAAGAAGCACTACTATATACAATACATATGTACATATGCACCTATGTAAATTATATAGATAAGGCTTGTTTTTATGATGCTAGGATTCAAGCCCAGGGTCTTACTCTGACTTTCCCCCTAATCCCAGTATTGATCTTTTTTTTTTAATGTGTGTATGTGATTCTGTGTACACATGAGTGCAGTACCAGCAGAGACCAGAAGAGGGCATCTCATCCCTGGAGCTGGAGTAATGGGCAGTTGTGAGCAGCCATCTGGGTGCTGAGAACCACACTCGAGTCCTCTCTAATAGAGCCTTGCCTGCTCTATCTACTGAACCATCTTTCTAACACTCTTAATCCTCTTTAAAGTTTTGTGGGACCTTGGACATAGTGGCACCTTCTATAATCCCAGAACTCAAAAGGCTGAGGCAGGAGGATTGCTGTGCATTTAAGGCCTACCTGGTCCGCTACATTGTGAGACCTTGCCTCCAAAGAGAAGACGAAGCCAGGTGTGGTGGCGCATGCCTTTCATCCCAGCACTTGGGAGGCAGAGGCAGGCGGGCCTCTGAGTTTAGGGCCAGCCTGGTCTATAGTGAGACCTTGTCTCAAAAAACAAATACATATATACATACATACATACATATATTCTAGGATTTTGGTCTAGGCAGGAGAATATAATGGCAGAACGCTGGGGAAGCGACTAAGGTACACATAGACTAGCTGAATTTATTCCCAGACACTCTGGGTCAGAGCAACTTGGCTCACAAAAGTCCTGGCCACAGTATTCACTCCATAGACTGTTCTTATTAAAGAGAATGCTTGCAGTGCCCACCTCTGCTGTGTGCCTGTAACTGCTCCCCCGCCCAGGCTTCAGCTGTCCTGCCTTTCTGTCCATGACCTGGGGAGCTAAAGTGACAGAGTCCTGCTGACTCTGCAGAGAATCCATGTGTGCCCCTGTCCCCTTCCTGGCAGGTCTGTAGGCCACTGAGGGGGACTTTCTTTCTTCCAAATGTCAGACAAACATTTGGGGTCTGCAAGCTACCCTCGGCTACTGAGTATGAAGGGTGTCATTACCCCTCTGGAAAACCACATTTTAAAATTAATTACTTTCAGTCCTATCTTCTAGCCCAAAGGTTAGAAAAAAGTGATATCCCTCCCAGTCCTTCATTGTGACCCTGGGGTCTCTTGGGACCTCTGCTAATTTGAGCCAGACCTTGGGGCTCCAGGGTCTCCCCCTCCCCACCAATCTCACTCTGGGCTCTGACTCTTGCCTCCCATCTCTCCTTCCTCTGTCCCCTCCCCGCTCTCAGGTGGCTGCAGAGATCTTGGTGAGTGTTCTGTTCTTCACGGGGATAGAACAGCTTCTAAGTCAAGTCTGCTGTGCTTGGGCTGGGCTGAGTGGGGTAGGACCGGGCAGTGATTGGGGGGCTTCTCCACAGCTTCTCTCTCTCCCCTTCTGGGCCTTTTAAGGACTGTGTTGGTTAAGTGGGGTGGGAGGGGCAGGTGTGGTAGTGCATGATTATAATCCCAGCATTTGGCGAGTAGAGGCAGGAAGGTCAAGAGTTCAAGGTCATCCTCATCTTCATAGAGAGTTTGAGGCCAGCCTGAGCTACATGAGAGATATTCTGTCTCAGAAGGGACAGGCAGGGGCCAATAAGTATTTCCTAAGCTTTAGCTGTTTGTTTCTACTCTGATTTATGCTGTATCAATCACCAGCTATGGTTGTTGCCTTTAAATCGACTCATTTTAATTTTATTTTTAAACCCAAAGTGAGCTTCTTAGAGAGAACTTAAAATAAAATCATAGCTGGCTAGGAGATCATTGTGGAAAGCTTTATGTGGTAGACTAAACCTTGTTTGCCCTTGGAACTGGAGAATACTGGCTAGGACAGTTTTGCTTGTTCACACACATGTCCATACTCCCCAGAGGGATTCTCTGGTTACTGGGTAGGAGTGCCAAGTCCCTCTACCCAGCTCCAGTCCCATCCCGAGGTCCTGAGGATTTCAAAGGGAAATGGGATGACCACTGTGCTCCAGGGCTGAGGGGAGAAGGGGACCAACCTCAATCCCCTTGGGTGGCTGATCTCACTCCAACCTGAGCCTCAGCAGAGACAGTAGGTATTAACTATGGCTTTCTCATGCCTACCCTTAAACCCTTGCCCCAACTGGGCTCTACAGGAAATAGCAGACACCCCCAGCGGAGACAAAACTTCCTTGGAGACGCGCTTCATGACCGTCCTGTGCACCCGTAGCTATCCCCACCTGCGCAGAGGTGAGTCTGCTGAGCCCCTACGCCTTCTAGTATGGCAGTGGGAGCCCCAGATATGACCCAAACCTCCCAGCCTTCTGTGAAGAGCAGACCAGCCAAGTGCCTAATTCCTTCTCTTCACCCCAGTAGTAGAGTGCTAGGGGACTCCAGAGCTCTGGCCTCTCCCCAGCCATCTCCCTTCCCTTCCTTACCCAAAGCAGATAACATACCCATGATAAGGAATGACTAGCCAATTTCACCTCAGAAGCATGCAGTGTTAAGGATTCTGAGGTGTACTGTCATGATCCATTGGGACAAAGCAGAGAGGGATGAGATGGTACAGGACAGGCCACCACAGTGGTATGCAGTACCAATCTTGAAGTCCCCCTCCCACTGAGACTTTGTAGTCTCCCATGTATCTGCTCAGTACATTTCAATACTTGGATGCTTTGTGCTCAACACTGGATTGCCTAGATCCCAGTCCTCTACCTATCAGCTGTGTGGCTGAGCAGGTGACTGGCTCTCTGCCTTGATCCCTTTATCTAAGAACCGGGGGTTTTAGTTGTACCTCATAGGGATGCTAGAATACAAAACTGACAATAAACATAAAGTAGACTGTGCAGGGCCTGCAGAGCCTCCTGGGTGTCACTTTGATTATTATATAGTAAGCTCCATCCCAGACTGTCATGGAATAAGAGGGAACCCAGAGAGCAAGGCCTCCCTAGGTGGTCTGGGCATTTCCTTTTACACATCAGCCAGAGGTAATAGAACTTGTCAAGGGCTGGGGCTATTGACCAGACCGGGAGGCACTGGTGTAGCCTACTTGACTCTAAGTCTTATAGGCCAGAACCTGCCTGTCACCTGAACCCTACGAAGTGCCCAGCATGTCCTGTGGCCGGTTCATGGAGTAGGTCAGGTGACCCTCCTCAGTGGAGTTCATCTCTCCCTCAATTCTCTTGGCCAGTCTTCCAGGAGTTCATCAAGATGACCAACTATGACATAGAGCATGTCATCAAGAAGGAGATGTCTGGGGACGTCAAGGACGCATTTGTGGCCATCGGTAATTGCCAGGCACCAGGGGAAGGGGCTGAGGCACTTCTGGGAATGTGAGCAGGTTCCCTAAAGGAATGTAGCTTTAGGATCATCCTCTGCTGCTGTTACTGGGAACTAAATATTACCTCAGATCACCTCCCCTGCCAAGGCGTGAGTGCAGGGGAACAGCCCAAGGATATCTTCAAGGCTACGGAGGCAGGGTGAGCATCCCAGGGATAGGACCGAGAAGGGCAGTGCTCCACAGGACTGCAGTGTGTTTGTATACCTATATACCACACATGAGACACACTCTATATGCACACATGAGATTCACAGGACAGGTATACATAGCACGCAAGATGCATTCACTTACAGGGTACACCCTGCGTGTATGCACTAGACATACCTTAATCATGTTCTCTCATACCACAACCTACCACAGAGCTACCTCCTTAGCCCAGAGATCTTGTCTCTGAGCTTTTTGCTTTTCAATTTATTTGTTACATTGTATTATTTATGTTGTGTGTGTACACATAAATACATGTGTACAGGTATGTGCACACGATATCATGTGTGTGCAAGTCAGAAAACTTTAGAGAGTTGGTTCTCTCCACTCTTTGGATCTTGAGAATTGAACTCAGGTCCTTAGGTCAACTACCTTAGCCTGCTAAGCTACATCATGGCCTGGAGGTCTTGATTTTGAAAAGGTCCTTTCCCTTTTAGGTCTCTTTGTATGGATGGATAGATGCATAACTAAGCATATTGTTGCATCCTACATATACCCAATGTCACCAGCAGGTGGCGATAGAAGGCTTTCAGATTCTCTATCAATTGCAAAATGCATCTTGAATCTCAGGAATTCCAAAAAACGTGGAGGAACAGAGTTTTAGATTAGATAAATGGGGGGGTTGCTTACAATCGCTCTTCACCACCTACAGTGGCAGCATGTCCATTGGAAGCAGGGGAGCTGAGTAGGAACTGTCACTTGAATGCTATATGCCCCTGGGCAAAACAGAACCTGCCTCAGCTTCTGCATATCTGCAAGTGGGACATGAAAACTGCCTCTTCTACCCAGTCCTGAAGTGGCACAGAACTTGCTACATACTCACACACATCACACCCCACTCAGAACGTCTGAAGCTCTATAGTGGAGTCTGTTTTTTTGTCTTTGTTTTTGTTTTCCTTTGTGTGTATGCGCGCGTGCGCGCGTGTGCACATGCATCTCCAGACCCCAAAAGTTCAGTCTTTAGCTCTTAATGCCCTCAAAATTGACATCCCTGTATCCAGCATCTGTTAAGACTTAAATCCCAATTAAATATTCTGCTGACCTCGATCAGCTGCAAGCTTTTTCACAGCAGGAGAGATTCAGCTCGTGACCGGAAGAGAGGTGGGCAGAGGGAGGAGAAAAAGAAGGGGCTTTGTGGCCTCCTGCTGCTAAGGCCGGAAGGTTAGCAGTGACCCACAGATCTAGTAGGTTGGTGGCAGTAGTAGGAAGAGCCCTGCCCAGGGTCTGAGCACACAGCCCCTAACCAGATGCCCTGTCTCTCTCTCTCTCTCTCTCTCTTCTCCCCTACAGTTCAGAGTGTCAAGAACAAGCCTCTCTTCTTTGCTGACAAACTGTACAAGTCCATGAAGGTATGGCCTGAGACCTGATGCTGGGCACTGGCTTTCCTAAACCTACAGGCACAGTTGTGCACACACACACACACACACACACACACACATACCCCATGAGGTCTTCCGGCTGTTCTTTACCCCACTTTGTTTATGAGCATCTGCTTTTGGCCCACACATAGTCTTTCTCAATCAAGGGTGATTTTATGCCTGCCCCCCCTACCCTATGGATAGGCAGGACCACAGACCTGTTGCTACCAATGATGTGTTCTCTCAGCGTCCTCATCAGAAAGTACCACACTAGGCTCAAGCAGTTCCACTCTCAAGAGGTTTAATTGGGGGAGGGAGGGGGAAGTGGTGCGGAAAGAGAGGAGTGGGAGAAAGAGAAAGGAATGTTCCCCGTATTTATATGAGTTGTGACATATGGCCCAGGTAAAGGTGGGAGGTGAGCCCTAGGGATTTGGGGAATATGGTGGCTGTTGCCCTTAGCAACAGGTCTGTGGTCCTGCCCATCCATAGGCGCAGGCTTTCGGTGATGCTAACATCCCCCCCCCCCCCGCCCCAGGGATATTTGTGATATTCAGACAGATTTCTGCTTGCCAAAACTTAAGAGAGTATTGATGTTGGCATCTGGTGGGGGTGAACAGAGTTGTCAGTACACAAGATGCTGTGCTGTGCACAGATAGATCCCTATATCGATGAATAATCCACCCGGCTGCTTTAGAGCTCGCTATGTACCAAGCCCCTGAGTCTTGTGTCCACCTCTCTGACCGCAGATGACCCATGGCAGTTCTATGGGCCCAGGTAACCCTCTTATTTCATAGAAGAACACAGGGCAATTAAACTCAGCCCATGGCTACACACTCAATAAGTGACAAAGCTGGAGGGAGAGGAGAGAGGATCCTGGTGCTCCTGTGTTAGTTTCCTAGGCCCTCTATAATAAGTTCCCACAAACTGAATGACAAGGATATAATCCCTCATGGTTCTAAAGTCAAGGCATGGGCAAGGTTGGCTCCTTTCCATCCTCTCCATCCCATCCATGCCATCCTGCCTCCCAGAGGTCACCAGAAACCCCTTGTATGTTTCGGGTTTGGCTGCATCCCTCCAGTCTCTGCTTTATGTTCATACGTGTGCCTGTGTCCCTGCACTCCTTAGAGCCACCCGGTGGGTTTAGGGCCCTAGTCCAACATGACTTCATTTTAACGCATTACAACAGTGTGATACTTAGCTTTCCATCTCTGTGGTACAATATCCGGGATGGGGGAAAAAATCAACCTAAAAGAGGAAAGGAAGGATTTGGGCTCATAGTTTCAGAGCCTTCAGTCCGTGGCCTCCTGATCCATTTCTTGAACCTCGATGCAGAATGTCATGGCAGGGCAGGCGTGGCAGAGCATCCTGCTTACTTCCAGATAGCCTGGAACGGAGAGAGAAGGACGAGGGACAGAGTATATCCTCTGACACCCCACGTCACCTCCTCCAGCTAGGCCTTCACCTTTGCCCCTTCCTAGCAAGGCCATCAGATTGTATATACATCAGTGCACTGACCCATCCAGGAAGTCAGAAACCTTAAGATCCACTTCCCCAAATCTCTAGTTCTGAACACTGCCCTGGGGACCAAGCCTTCAATGCATGAATTGAATTTGGCGGGGAGGCTATGCGATCCAAACCACAAGGTGAAAACTTGTTCCCGGGGCTACATTCTGAGGTGCCAGGTGGATGTGAATTTTAGCAGGGCCTGCTCAGCCCATACAGGTCATCTATGCCTATGTCTGGCCAGTCCTCCACACAAGGGAGTTTGATTGGCACTGTCTGTGGAAGACAGTATAGAACGGCCGTCTGGTCTGGGAAGGCAGAAGGGACAGACAGGTGGGCATCTGTTGTAGCATGACCTAGCTCTGCCCTTCCTTCCTGCTCCACGTATCTCTCCTTGGCCCCACCAGGGTGCTGGCACAGACGAGAAGACCCTCACCAGGGTGATGGTGTCCCGGAGTGAGATCGATCTGCTCAACATCCGGAGGGAATTCATTGAGAAATATGACAAGTCTCTACACCAAGCCATTGAAGTAAGGAAGGGGCTGCTCAGTGACCTCTTGGATTATCTGCTAATGCTGAGTGAAGGGAGAACTGCCTCACTAGTTTTGCTATGAAAATATTTCTTTTTATTGTATGTATATGTGTGCTTGCTTACATGAATACCTGGTGCATGCCTGGTACTCATGGAGTTCAGAAGAAGGTAACAACAGATCCCCTAGAACTGGAGTTACGGACAGTTGTGAGTTGCCCTGTGAGTGCTGGGAACTGAACCTGGGTCCTCTGCAAAAGCAGCCAGCGCTCTTAACTGCTTAGCCACCTCTCGTGAGCTCCTCATGATTGATTTTTTTTTTTTTTTCCATCTCTGGGGTTGGTTGGTTAGTTGGTTTGTTTGGTTTCTTGGCTTTTGGTTTTTCAAGACAGGATTTCTTTCTCTGTGTAACTCACTCTATAGACCAGGCTGGCCTCAAACTCCCTCTACCTCCTGAGTGCTGGGATTAAACACATGTGCTACCACCACCCAGCCCTTCACAATTTCTCATTTAGAAACAATTGCCTGGTTTTTACTTTTTATTTTTATTTTATGTGTATGGTTTTTTTTTTTTTTTGCTTGCTTGCTTGCAAATATGCATGTCTGGTGCACATGAAGGCCAGAGGAGGGAATCAGATCCCCTAGTACCTTGATATGATGGTTCTGAGTTCTGTTCATCCAACCCAGACAGATCTTCTGCAATAATAGTCGTCTATCTCTCCAGCCCCTGGCTTTTACTTTTTGTAATTTTGTTTTGTTTTGTTTTTCGAGACAGGGTTTCTCTGTGTAGCCCTGGCTGTCCTGGAACTCACTCTGTAGACCAGGCTGGCCTCGAACTCAGAAATGTGCCTGCCTCTGTCTCCCAAGTACTGGGACTAAAGGCGTGCGCCACCACCGCCCGGCTACTTTTTGTAATTTTATTGTAGTGTAGTCTACAGGCTGTTGAGGAGGTAACAGGTTACCAGCACTAACTAAAGTGCCAACCATACTATTTAGTTTACATAGCACAATTAAAGAACACAATTCAATATTTATTTTTTTTACTTATTGATAGTGGAGACTGAAACAACATGCTTAGTATACATTCTACCATGCAGCTATAACACCAACCCTTCTTAATAAGTTTCTTATTTAGCAGGATGATAATAGAATATGCCAGTAGTCCAAGCACTTGGGAAGCAGAGACAGCTGGAGGCCAGCCTGGTCTACAGAATGAGTTCCAGGATAGCCAGTCTACACAGAAAAATTCTGTCTCAAAAAAAAAAAAAAATTCTTATTTTGAGCCAAGGTCACTAAATGGCCCAGGCTGGCCTTAAACTCACTGTGTAGCCCAAGCTAGCCTTAAATTTACTGTGTAGCCCAAGCTGACATTGAACTTGCCATCCTCCTGCCTCCACCTCCTCCTTGCTGGGACTCCAGGGCCAAGGAACATGCCTGGCTCCCTAGGGCAAGATGGAGGTCTCACGCCCTTCTGTGGGAAGCTGCAGGGCTGGCTGCACATGAGGAACTGGGATGGCAAGTGGGGTCTGAACTGCCCCCCAAAGGAAGGAAGACATGGATGCCTAGAAGCTCAGCAGGGTTGGACCCTCCAGGGCAGACTCCTGGGGGTCACAGGTGTCTGGAGAGGTCTCTCTGGCCTTGATACAACAGCTGTGTCGGTGACTATGTGCTGAATGTCATGTCTAGGCCAGTGGCCACTAGGATGCTGGGATGTTTAAACCGGAATTATCATTTTCTCACTCTGCTTGCCTCTCTGCCTTGACAGGGTGACACCTCTGGAGACTTCATGAAGGCTTTGCTAGCTCTCTGTGGTGGAGAGGACTAAAGCTCCCGGCCTTGGAGCTTTAGAGAGCTCCCCCCTCTACCAAGCAGTGGCCAACTGCACCAGCCACCGTGACCTGACCAAGCCATTGCTCCAGCTCCAGAGACTGAGGAAGAAGCGAGGGGTGGAGTTGGACTGTCATCCAGCCTGGGTGCTCTCTAGCCATTGAGGGTCCCAGGCGGTCCCTTCTGTTATCCCTCCCACTCATGGCTAAGTGGCTGGTGAACCACAGCCATATATCGCATTCAACCCTGATCCCCTTCTGCCTCCTCCTCCACCCACCCTAGCTTCCATCCCTCCACATAATCCCTGCCTGACTTGAGCTTTGTCAGATCTCAAAACATACCAAACCTCTGTCTATGAAATGAGTGATGTGTATGCTTTGAAGGGTGGGCTGTGGTACCCAGTGTCAGACAAGCATTCTGAGATAATAGAGATAATGGATTAATTTGATAGAAGGATAATCTTCCCCAGCTGTCACCGTCCAATCTGATAAAAGTACCGAGCTAGGAATTTCCACGCCAGGTTTCATTTTGTATCTGCGACACCCTTGGCCTCAGACCTTGGGCTCATCCCTTCCCTTCTCTAGACTCAGTTTTGTTATCTACAAAATAAGACGCCAAAATAGTTTGGCTTCCCTTCTAACGCTGACCTTTAGACTGAGTGTGCAGCTCAACCCCTTGAACCTTATTGATTCTTTTAAAAGGGAAGAAACAGGGGTACGGAGATAGTTCACTTAAGCAAGTTCTAGACAAGCGTGAGGACCTGAATTCAATCTCCAGAACCCATACAGGCCAGGCATGGCGACACACCCCTTGAATCTCGGCACTAAGGAGGCAAGGAGGCAAGCAGATCTCTTCGAGTTCAAGGCCAGCTTGGTCTATATATTGAGTTCAGGCCAGGCAGAGATCTGTGGCAAGATCCTGTGTCGGAACAAACACACAAAACCAAAAAACTATGTATTTAAATCCCAGGACTGGGAAGGTGGAGACAGAAGATCCATGGGGCTCAGTGGCCAGCCTATCAGACAGGTTAAATCCATGTCTTCTGGGTTTAGTGAGACCCTGCCTCAAAAATAGGTTGGATGGCTCCTCGGGAATGACACCCAAAGCCTCCGCACATGTTCACTACTGCCTAACACACATACAAGAAAAATCAGAAGCATGCAGTCATTTGCAGCAAGAACCTCTGTGTGCAACCTAAATTTCCCTTCAAGGTTAAGTGTTTCACCTGCTCATGCGTGAGTTCTGTCTTCGCCTCTTCCTGCTTCTAGGGAACCTGCCTCAAGCCTGGGAAGTCCCAGCCTCCCTGTGGCACAGGTTCCCCAGTCCTTGCTGCCTGGACCCCCATTATAACCAACCCCGCACCTCTCTGATCTCCCCAAGGGCAGTAGATTGTCTTCTGGAGAGGTGTGTGGAAGTGAGCCATGAGGCTCCTCGGCAGCTTCTCTGTCCATCTTCCCGCGGCCACTTGCTAGGGAGACAAGACATAACCTGATCCTCCTGCCTCTGCTTCTGAGTGGTGGATGGCAGGCATGGAGCACCAACTCCCACAAGCTATACATGGACTTGGTATGGCTCTGCACTTGGTATGGCTCTGCACTTGGTATACATGGACGTGGTATGGCTCTACACTTGGAGCTGAGATTTTCCAGGGCCTGTAACGGCAGGCTGTCCACTGGGCAGAGGGCTCGGCCCCGCCCCCTCAGAGGGCCCCGCCCCCTAGGCTGGCCCATCCAGGTTATTGCACTTATTTACAATAGAAGCTGGCCATGTAGACAGGAGATTCTGGGTCTGGTCATTCCTTCACTGGGGGAACCTTGCAGCTGTTATTCACTGACTTCACTGGGCCTCATTTTCCCCATTTGTATAGTGAAGGGGAGGAGACCTCACACGCTAATCACATAAAAAACGCAGTGGGGATCAGAAATGAAACCGCCTTAGCCCAGTGTTTACGTTGACGGAAGCACGTTTCTGACGCCTCTGCATTTTCCCTTCTGTTTTTCCTTCTGTCTCCAGACGAAGTGAATCGCCCTTCACTGATTGCTCCACAGGAGCGGGGGGAGCGGGGGGGGTGGGGGGGGTGGGGGGGGGAGGGATTTCAGGGTTTATAGACTGAGGTCATTGGGATAGAAATGGCGGTTTGCGTCCAGTCTCAGAGGGCCTGAAATGTGAGGATTTTTCTAGATTCCAGGAAAGTCTTTAAGGCTGCTGGGGTGGGGGAATTATCCTTGTGCTTGGAGAACAAGCCATTTCCTTCCTCCCTCCTTCCTTCCTTCCTCCCTCCCTCCTTCCTTCCTCCCTCCCTCCCTCCCTCCCTCCCTACGTACCTACCTACCTCCTTCCTTCCTTCCTTCCTTCCTTCCTTCCTTCCTTCCTTCCTCCCCTCCAAGTCTGGATCTCATGATGTAGCCCAGACTGACCTCAAACTTGCTATGGAGACAGAGATAACCTGATCCTCCTCCTGCCTCTGCTTCTGAGTGGTGGATCGCAGGCACAGACCACCAACTCCCACAGCAATACTTGAATTCCTGTGGTACAGAAGTCAGCCATTATGAATCTGAAGCAGCATGTTCACCAACTCATCATTTACTCATTCTTTCATTCATGAGCATGTACTTACCGACACCCACTGTGTGGTAGGTGCTAGAGCTATGAACGGTGACGGTTCTAATCCTCACAGGGCATCAATGAGTGCCTCTTCTGTCTGATTCTCTCCACGAGATAGAGCATCAGAGATTGCTCTCGTGGGCCCAAGTTCAAGACACAAAAGTGATGGGGGGTTAAATTAAAGGTGAATGACAACAGTTCAAACCACTCCCGTCTCAAAGCAGGAGATGGGGACGATTGCTTTAAGGCTGTAGGTGCAGAAGGGGCCTGAGAAATTCTCACTTTCCTCAGTGACAGATGAGGTGACCATCACTTGTACAGAAAGGAAGTCATTGGCCGGTCCTTGGTTAGAATGGGAACTCCACAGTCCCCCGTGGGTCTGGGGTCCTCCAGCATCTGGGTCACCCTCTGAGATGGGATACAGGCTGGAGTCACCTCCCCTCCAAATCCTCACTGCTCTTTTTTGTTGTTTGTTTTTATTTTATGTGTTGAGTTGAGGGAGTGCCTACATGTATGTGTGTGCGTCACATATGTGTGTGGTACGCACAGAGACCAGAGAGGACATTGGATCTTCTGGAGCTGAAGTTACTGTGTGTGGGGAACCAAATCCAGGTCCTCTGCAAAAGCCATAAGTGCTGTCTCTCTAGCCCATTTGTTTTTAAAAACAGGGTCTCATGTAGCATAGGCTAGCCTCAAACTGTCTATGCAATTTAAGAATGACCTTGAACTTCCCATCCTTCTGCCTCTGCCTCCCAAGTAAAGGCAGGTACCACCATATGTGGTTTATGGCACACTAGGGCTGGAACCCAGAGCTTTGTGCCTGCCCATCAAGTCCTCTGCCAACTAACTGACATGCCTACATCCCTGGACCATGCATTATCCCTTCGGGAAAGTTTTTTGCAGAAGCTGTGGTCTTTGGGACCAAAAGGAAACACCTGAAGGAAGTGGCAGCTTGGGAGGGGCTTGCCCTGACCAGAGCAGAGCCGGGCATCTGCTCACACTTCTGCTAACAGACAGCAGTGAAGTAGCTGTTGGCTGCTTTGAAATTCCTCATATATTCATGTCCCAGCTCTGTTGGGGCCAGAGTTGAGGCCACAGCAAATCCCACTGGACAATCTTTACCCGAGCAGCCATTGCTTCCTATGCAGACTCACCTCTTACAATAAGGCGGCTGAGGTCAGGTTCTGATTGGTAGGATGGCTTGTCTGAAGACTGCATCACAGCAGGACTGACCGAGAAAACTTCCTCATTTCGCATGGAGGGAGGCTACAGGGAAATTCTAGCTACACACAGCTTCCATCTGGGGCTGCAGGAGTGGGTTCAAGTCCCAGTCAACCATTAGCAATATCGAATTCATTGACCTTCCGATGCCATGTTTTCTTTCTCTCAGGAGAGGGGGACAGCAAAGGTGTGTCTACCTCAGAGCATGAAGTTAAACCAATGTGTGAACATCTCCAAGAGTTCTGCCCATGCCAGAAGACCAACTCCATGACATCAGCTCTTCACTGCTGATAACTGATGCGCTCAGAGAGAGCCTCAACAGCTCCTGGTGTCTACTGAGTTCTCAGCCTGTGGTTTGAGACCCCTTTGATAAACCTCTTAGCTCCAAAAATATTTACATTATGATTTAGATTCATAACAGTAGCAAAATTACAGTTATGAAGAAGCAACATAAAAATAATTTTATGGTTGAGGTGGGGCTCACCACAACGTGAAGAACTGCATTAAAGGGTCATAGCAACTAGGAAGGTTGAGAACCACTTGCACTACACTGTGCCCCACCCTGGGAGAGCAAAATGGAGAAAAAAAGTATTACTAGAGAGACTGGCAATGTAGCTCAGTTATTGGAATGTTGGCCTGGAACGAACAAAAAGTCTGGGTTCAGTCACCGGGAAGTTGGAGGCAGAACTAGACTCAAGGTCCGGGATTGGAGAGATGCTTCAGTCAGTGAAGGGCTTACCACACTAGCATGAGGACCTGAGTTTGGATCCCCAGCATCCATATTAAGAAGAAGAAGAAGAAGAAGAAGAAGAAGAAGAAGAAGAAGAAGAAGAAGAAGAAGAAGAAGAAGAAGAAGAAGAAGAAGAAAAGGGGCTGGAGAGATGGCTCAGTGGTTAAGAGCACTGACTGCTCTTCTGGAGGTCCTGAGTTCAAATCCCACCAACCACATGGTGGCTCACAACCATCCATAATGAGATCGGATCCCCTCTTCTGGAGTGTCTGAAGACAGCTACCGTGTACTTACATATAATAAATAAATAAATCTTAAAAAAAAAAAAAAGACAGATAGGAAGGAAGGAAGGAAGGAAGGAAGGAAGGAAGGAAGGAAGGAAGAGAGGAAGAAAGAGAGAAAGAAAGAAAAGCCTGGAGTGGCAATGTGAGGGTTGAAGGAGGAGACTGGGGCATCCCTAGGGCTGCTGGCCAGCTAGTCTAGCTGAATCACTGAGCTCCATATTCAGCAAGAGCCTCTGTCTCATGTAAGATGGGAAGAGACTGAAGCAGCAAACCCTGTCTCAAAAAGGGGGGAGGGTTGGAGTGGAGGGGGAAGGCAAAGAAGAGGGAGGGGTAAGGAAAAGAAAGACACACCAACTATGAACTCAGGGTGGGATGGAGACAGGAAGCCAGGAATCACTCTACCTGGAACCTAGAGGAGGGCCAGGGTTGGAGGGGTAAGGTGGGCAGAAGGGGTCAGGATTGGGGGATGAAGTGGGCAGGAGGGTCTTTTGAAGGCAGAGCAGGAGGCTAGAGTCCTCATCGAGGTCATACCACAACCTGTATAAGGACAAGTCCCAACTATCAGGCAGTGGGCCCCTCCCCGAGGCCCAGCTGTTCTCAGAAGCTTCCAGCACATGCATTTCCTCCCATGGAGAGTCCCACCCCTTCCTCTCAGCTATCACCATCTGTCAGCAATGCTGCCAGCTAGAGTAAAAACCCCTCCCTGGCACTCAGCAAAAGAGCCCTGGACTCTGACCTGGGAGGGTAAAAAAAAAAAAAAAAAAACCAGGGGAAGAGGAAAGGGACACTCCATTTCCTCACTTTCCCATACATACCCAAGTCCCAATCCCCATGGGTCATACAGAAAGCCAAATCACTGCCAGCCATGCCCTCAGGGACAGACCAAAGAGAACCAGAGCTAGATGCATGCTGTCCCTGAGCATGCAGGGTATGAGAAGACAGAACCTGCTGGAATGCTCAGAAGTGCATTGCTGACCACATAAAGAAAAAAATGAATTGATTAGGCCCACAAGTACACCAGAAGTACATCATCCTTGGCCACATGGGAAACACCTAACCCAACCCTCCAAAGTTGTTACACACACACACACACACACACACACTCACACACACTCACACACACTGGCATGCACATCCACCCTTTCTTTGCTGTACCATCTTAGTGAACCATGTACAGCTCCTGGTCCTAGGAATCTGCCTGATTGTGAGACACTTAGGCCCTATGTGGTGCCCAATAACTGGGGTTTGCTCTCTGTCCTACCAGGCCAGGCCCCTGGGGGGCCAGGTGGTATGAGGGCCCAAACCTAAGAAAGGAATGGAGATCTAGGTAGGTTTTTTCCTTCCAAAGGAGGCCTAAGAGCCTAGATGAGAGGCTTACAGAGAACAGAGAGATGTTTCCATTGTAGACACTATGTCAGAGGTGTTCCAGGAGGGGTAAACAGCACCAGTCTTTGAAAGCTTCTACGGGGCCTATAAAATATAACATGCTGGGATTTGCCCAAGGTGAGTCAAGGTCACTACCTGCCTCATGCCTTTGGGCTGTTCCCAAGATAAAATTCCCCTGTGAGTGAGATGAAAACCCAAAATGAAACTGCTAAGGCTTCTGGGACTCAAACCTCATCTCTGTCAACTCCGCCAGCAGTGGCAGCAAATCTATGGTCATGAGCATCATCATGCCCGCTTTCCTGTGGTCTCCTGGGAAGTAGAATACACTTTATCTTAGGCAAAGACCGGCTCACTGAATGCTCAGGCTCGCCAGTCTTTGACCCAGAAAAGATGCTACAAAGACAATAAGATGAAGCTTTCCAAAGAGCCTAGCAGGGTACTAGACCCCTAGGAATATCCAGGCCCTATACCCTCTCCAACTTTTCCAGGAGTCTCTCTTCTCTCTCTGTCTCTTTGTCTCTCTGTCTCTCTGTCTCTGTCTCTCTCTCTCTCTCTGTCTCTCTGTCTCTCTCTCTCTCTCTCTCTCTCTCTCGCTCTCTCTCGCTCTCTCTCTCTCTCTCTCCCATTCTGAAGTCCAGGCTTATGAGAGCTGGTTATTTACATAGACATGCGACCTCGCTGGGGAATTTCCCCAGTCACCAGGCTTCCTTTCTGAGGTTAGGCCACCTCATCACACTGCTCCTTCCTCTCCGATGTACCCCAGCCACCCAAGGGCTGCAGCCCCTGCCATCTGGCAGGTGTAGGTCCCCGGCACACAGATTTAGTCTCAGTCTTTGACCTTGGAACATGCCCCAGGGACCTGGGGCAAAGATATCAAGGTACTCCACATGAGAAGAAAATGGAAGGAATAGGGATTCCAGCTACCTCCTTAACAGCTCCCTGCCTTACCCTGGGCCCTCACCTTCCCCTTCATGAGCTTCAGCCCTTCTGCCCAGTGAGAACTTTGGTAAAGATCACCCCTGTTCTTTGCTCCGGACCTGATGGGCTAAGCAGCTACTTCCTTTGACAGCACAGCCTTGCGACATCTGTTCTTGGATCCTCCTCCTTTAACAAAACATCTTTCAACACACCCCCTTTGTGTCTGTTTCCTTGGAAAGCACCACTTTGCAAAACTCATCCTTGAATCCCAGTTTTCAAATCCCGACAGGATTACACATACCCCATTTCCTCGACGTGACTTTTAGTTTTAGTTTTTCCTTTATATATCCAGTCTCTGACCTTGCTCTCAGACAGTACTTCCCAAGTACAAAAAGTGAACAAAGACTGGCGATCAGGGCACTTCAACCATGAGTTTCTGGGACTTCTGCACCAGAATAAACAATTAAAGGGGTGCTTCCAGAGCTGGTGTGTGTGTGTGTGTGTGTGTGTGTGTGTGTGTGTGTGTGAGTGTGTCTCAGTTCATAGGCTACTTTCTCAGCATTCATGAAGCCTTTGGCTGGATCCCAGCACTACCTAAACCAGGTGATTCACACACTTGCAATCCTGGCACTTGAGATGTCAAAACAGGAGGACCAGGAGTCCAAAGGCATTTTGGCTATGCAGAGAATTCAAAGCCAGTCTGGGCTACAATAGACTCAGAGATGGGGGCGGGGGGAGAGAGGGAGAGGGAGGGAGAGGAAGGGAGAGAGGGAGAGAGGGAGAGGGAGGGAGAGAGGGAGAGAGAGGGAGGGAAAGGGAGGGAGAGAGGGAGAGAGGGAGAGAGAGAGAGAGCAGAAAGAAAGAAAGAAAGAAAGAAAGAAAGAAAGAAAGAAAGAATAGGGAGACAGAATACAGAGACAGAGACACAGAGGAAGCAATGAAAGAGAGTTGCTGATTAACTCCCCCCAAACCACAGGTCCAGATAATCTAGAAGAACATTGAAGCTAAGAACCCCCTAGCCAGCTGGGCGATGGTGGCGCACACCTTTAATCCCCAGCACTTGAGAGGCAGAGGCAGGTGGATTTCTGAGTTCGAGGCCAGCCTGGTCTACAGAGTGAGTTCCAAGACAGCCAGAGCTATAGAGAGAAACCCTGTCTCGAAAAAAACCAAAAAACAAAAAAACAAAAAAAACAAAAACAAAAACAAAACAAAAGAATGCCCTAGCCAATCATCTCCTTTATGAACTCAGCCCCATTATGCTCTACATGTGCACATATACTATTCCCAGGTTTCTAAAAAGACAAGAAGCCTTTTAGGGGAGGAGGAAGGGACAGAGACTGGCTGGGTCATGTGTGACTCAGACACAACTGTAGGTCAGGCACATAGCAGGTTCACAAGTGCACACAGACTCAACTTGGATTTGGATATCTGTCCATCTGTTCAGAGTCTGGAAAAGTTTGTTTGCAACTTCCCAGGGCAGCTCCAGTGTAGTAGGGAATACTCTGTGGACTTGAGTGGCAGCACTATCCCTAGCCAGACTTCCTTCTCAAGATGTACCTGATGCCTTCTCCATCTCTCTCCCTAAGGTATCTACTGAATCAGTTCATTTCCAATCTCAACAACGTCTCATTGGGGCTATAGATGTAGCTCAGTTGCTACAGTGCTTGCCTCTCCTGCATGAGGCCCTGGGTCCCATCCCCAGCACTGTATTAAATTGGATGAGAGAAAAAAATAAAACTGGGCATGGTGGTGCTTGCCTGAAACCCCTGCCTTGTAGGCAAGAGGATTGGATCACAAATTCAAGATCATCTCCCACTACATAGTGAGTTTTTGGGGCAGTCTGGGCTATTTAGACTCTTATCTCAGGAGATAGACCTGTTCTTTATGTAAATGAGACCCAACCTAACAAGATAGCAGGTCCCCTTTGTTCTCTATCACTATTGAGTATAGATGGGACTTGGAACTTGGTGGCATTCCCCTCCCCACTGAGGAGCAAACACACTCATCCCAGATGGGCACTAGACCAGTAAATATCAGACAGTGTATAGTTCTATTCTAGAAACTGTGATCCCAGTTCTGTTAAGAATGGTAGCTGGGCATAGCAGTGCACACATTTAATCCCAGCACAAGGAATGCAGAAGCCAATAGACTTCTGTGAGTTCGAGACTTGTCTGATCAGTATAGTGAGTTCCAGGACAGCCAGAGCCACACAGCGAGACCCTGTCTCAAAAATAAATAAATAGGCTGGGCAGTGGTGGCACACGCCTTTAATCCCAGCACTTGGGAGGCAGAGGCAGGCAGATTTCTGAGTTCGAGGCCAGCCTGGTCTACAGAGTGAGTTCCAGGATAGTCAGGGCTATACAGAGAAACCCTGTCTCAAAAAACCAACCAACCAACCAAACAAACAAACAAACAAACAAACAGGAGGTTTGCCAGCTCCTGCAGGTCTTTTCGAAGCTTTGGATCTAATTGTTGGGTGACTCCTCCACCAAGCAAAAATCACTCTTGTTCTTCATAGCTCCATGGCTGCTTGACTCAGTTTGGTTCTTGGTTGTTGTGATAAAACACTGACCAGAAGCAACTCAGAGAGGAAACAGTTTATTTGGCTTACATAATCCGATTGATCACAGTCCCTCATTGAGGGAAGTCAGGGCAGGAACCTAGAGACAGGAACTGAAGCAAAGAACATGGAGAAGTGCTAATGGCTTGATACTTTGTTTCCTTACACCACCCAGGACCACCTGCCCAAGGATGGCAGCATGCACAATGAGCTGAGGCTTCCCACATCGATGATCAGTCAAGAAAATGCACCATAGACATGCCTCATAGACCTGTCCAATAGAGGTAAATCCTCAACTGAGGTTCTCTTCCCCCTAGGAAATCTCCTAAGACTGTAGTTTATGTCAAGTTGACTACCTATGTATAAACAGACAATTCTCACTCTGAGATTTGAAAACTCATCCCGGAGAGTTTAGGTCTCTCAAACTCTCCCAATCCCCAGCATCATATTTAAAATTCTCCTTCTGGCTCTACTACCCTGCAGAGTCTGATTCAGTGGGTTTCTGGAAGGGCCCAGAAACCTGCCTAATGCCAGGCTCAGTCCTAATAGCAGGAATAGCTCTATCTCTCAGGAGCTTTCAATGAACATTAGATATTTAAACTATAACCCCAAAACTAAGACCATCTCACTTCACAACACAAACTACATTCAGTCTGTCTCCGAGAGTCCCTATAGTCTTAGTAACCCCAGCATTATCTGAAGCTCAGGTGCAAATTCAGGAACTCAAGGCAAACTCTCAGCTGTGAGCCTCTAGAGAATCAAAGAGGACATTACATTCTTCCAATATACCATAACAAAGAGCAGGCATTTCTCATGTCACCGTCTGTTAGCTAGATGCCTGGTAAGCGCTCTCTTCTGAAGGAAAAGAAATCTTTCAATAAATATGCTCTTTTGCACTCCTGGTCTGGGGTAAGGGGAGTCTGGGGAACACAGGAGATCCCCTCAAGGTTTCTTTCCTACTATCCCAGTACAAAGTGTCTAGCTCTTTTTTTAATTTGTTTGTTTATTTGGGTTTTTTTTTTTTTTTTGAGACAAAGTTTCCTGATGGTCCCTGGAACTCACTCTGTAGACCAGGCTGGCCTCAAACTTAGAAATCCACCTGCCTCTGCCTCCAGGAGTTCTGGGATTAAAGGCATACGCCACCAGCGCCTGGCATGTCCAGCTCTTTTTAATGGTGGCTATCTCTTCAGAAACAACAACTTCCTTAGCCTCAACTTTACATGGGTTTTTCTGTCTAAACTACAAGTTTTAAAAGTCTTTCTGCCCTATTTATCACCAAAAACTTGACTAAAAGCATCTAGCAATAACTGCACCATAGCCTGAATGCTGAGCTCCGTCACATACATGAATTAATCCATTATTTCTACAGTCAGCCTCTCTCAGGATTTGTGTGAGTAAAATGTTAGAAAAGTTCTTTTTCAGATGTTATATGAATTTGCCTGTTGCAGGACCACAACATGAACGCAAGGTTGTGTTATTTACTGGAAAAAACAAACAAACCTGTTTCTGTGGTGTGCTCAGCCCTTAGCACACACCTTTAATCCCAAGCAATGAAGGTGAAGTTAGTTTGTAGAAGGAAACACTGTGTTTAAAGTGATGTCTAATTGAGTAGCAGACAAAAGGACAAATCAGAGAAAGACTTGACAGAATAGAATATGCCCAACTCTCATAAGAGAGAGGAGTTTGAGCCACAACAACTGAGTTGAACCAGCCACAAGAATTCAGAAAGAGCTTGAAAGCCTGGACTTGTTCAGCAGCCAGTCTCAGAGGCTGAAAACATTCTAGGTCTAGATAAAATTTTACGGAGGCTAGAAGCTTCCAGGAATAGGCCTAGGTTAGCAGACAGAGGCAGTAAGCTTCAGAGACTATCATTAATAATAAATAATACTTCTACAATGGCCTCTAATCTAGTCCACAACAGAGACCTCATTCCCTTCCGAAACCTCATGAGCCTGACCCGCATTGTACTTCTGTCAGCATTCTGGGTTTCTGAGCTTCATCAGGATTGTTCACTCATCTTTGCTAATAGCATCCTAGGCTTTCTTTAGCCTACATCTCTGATCTTTCCTGAATTCTTTCTGCAAATCGGTTCCAAAGGTTTAAGAACCACACTTAAGCTTCTAGCACAAACCCGCTCCCCTTTGGTATTAATTTTCTGTTAGTTTTCCTCAGACCTGACATGAACACCTTAAGAGAGGAAGGATTTCACTTTGAAGATGATCTCAGAGATTTTTGGTTTGGTTTGGTTTTGGCTTTTTAAGACAGAGTTTCTCTGTGTAACCCTGGCTGTCCCTGGAACTCACTCTGTAGACCAGGGTGCCCTGGAACTCAGAGATGTGCCTGTCTCTGCCTCCCAAGTACTGGAGTTAAAGGCGTGCACCTCTACACCAGGTTGATTGCAGAAATGTTAGTCATAGTCCTTGACTCTGTTAGTTCTGGGCCTGTGATGAGGCAGAGCATCCTGGAGGGAAAGCATGTGAGGTGAAGGCAAGTCACCTCATAGCAGACTGGAAGCAGGGAGCCACAGGACAGATGGACAGATGGACCAGGTTTAACCTTCAAAGTCACACCCAAAAGTGATCTACTTCCTCCAACTAGGCTCCACCTCCTCAGATTTTCAGAATCTTCTAAAATAGTGCTTGGATACCAAGCACTCAACAAAAGAGCCTGTACAAGTATCTTATATATTCAAAGTGGATTTATTAAATGTAACCTGTTGTCTGTCTGTCTGTCTGTTTGTTTTGAGGCAGGACCTCACTATGCAGAGCTGGCTAGCCTGGAACTCACGAAGATCTGCCTGCCCCCACCTCCCAAATTCTGAGATTAAAGGTTTGCACTACCACACCTGGGTATTTTGGTTATTAATTCTATGTGTACATGTGTGTCTGTGTGGTATGTGCACTTGAGTGAAGGTGCCCAGGGAGGCTAAGGGAGAGTACTGTTGGATCCTTAGAAGCTGGAGTTACAGTGGTTGTGAGGCAATTTATACATGGATGCTGGGAACTGAACATGAGTCCTTTGTAAGAGCAGCAAG